>JAZGTI010001623.1:0-42630 GCA_036877585.1 Botia kubotai
ACAGAAACAGTATAAGACAAAATACTTAAAAAATAATATATTGCACAAGAGGCAGTTACAAAAAAGACACAAAAAGAAATAGGCTATGAAAGTTATCTTGGGGTACTTTGAAACTGATTACAAGTAATGCTTGAGGATGGGATCAGGCGAGCACAAGATAAACCTTAGCGTTGATATGTATTTTTCCCTCTGTTATTTTCGTTTTTTTTTCCTCATCTTGTTTCCATCCTTGTTTTGTTGGTGAGGATGAATTAGCATCAGAGGCGTAGAAAGACCCTCGTCTTTGTTGTCTATCATTCCTCTCCGACTCTCATCGCCGCTGCAGACGTCCTATTGTGTGATTGCGTCTTTAATGATAAGTGACATTAAAAAAGGATAAGCGCTTTGCCAGCGAGTGACTAACCGGGGGTCAGCCTCCGCAAACAGTGAGGACCTTTGCTTATGTTGAGCTTAATGAATATGGTGATCCTGATAACTATCAGAAACAGGAGTCCATTTCCCTGCCAAACAAATGTTTTTTTCACACTATTCGGGGGCTGGATGGAAGAAATAGCGAGTGACCAGGATGAACTGAAGGGAACCTTTCATGAATAATGAAATGAGAGGAGGGTGCAATCTTTCATTCACCATGCCTTATTACACAGATAAAGTGTCTTTTGAGGTGCATTCTAATGCGCCAGTATAATGCGAGACATGAATGGAGTTAGTGGGATAATCGACAGTGCTTCTTTTCATGTTCCGGTGAAGGGACAAGCACTGAGTCCTTTTGTTCTCTGAAATGGTGGGATGCGGTTGAAGAAAGGAGTCGCTGATTTTTAGGATATGTTTAATAGACTGTGGGGGATAACTGTCATGTCGGTAGAGAATCCCAGTGTGCAATTTAGCAGCAGGGGATGCTGGGTATAGTGCATGTTCTACACAGTGAGGCTACTAGTCTGTTGAAGTTGGTGCTGTTAGATGTGGAGCCAGGGGTGGGTGGTTCAGGTTACATGTTTGGAATCAGCTTTGCGACTATGAATAAAGGAACAGCTGAACATAGTCACTGAGGGGAGGATTCTTTGTTTGTTTGTTTGTTTATGAGTGTGCACACAATGGCATAACATCTCAGCTCAGTATTAATATATAATCTCAGTATATCAAAAATATAATCTCAATATTTAGGCAAGCATCATTATTGCTATTTATATGAGGGTTTGGGATTTGAACAAACATATGCATCATAAATTTATCCAATACTGTTTGTGCTATGGAAATGAATGACACTGTACATTCATGGCTTGCAGAGTATGCTATTACTTTTCAAGGGGATCTACTACAGCAACACCTAGAAACACAGGAACACACTAGTAACTGCCTAGAAATGCACTAAAACCACTTAGCACATCTACAGTAGCAATCATGCACAAAACCAAAGAATTGTGGTGAGGAGTTTTACAAGGACAAGCACCTCTTATTGTTATACTTGCTGTTTGCTTAAGAAAACGTTTGGGGTGTGTTGTCAGGCTGCAAGTGCAAAGCTGTCCAAAAAAAATTGTAAAAGAAGACAGAATACTTCGGCATAAATTCAAAATTTTCTGGTGTTTCACAATAAACTTAAAAGAAAAAGAGCAGAACAAAAACATACATTAAATGTCTGTCATCTCTAGTGAAGGTCATTTTTACTCCTTTACTGTAGGTATATTTTAGACAATGTATTTGTTTAATAAAAGAACCAAAGAAAAAAAGCCAATTATTTTAACTTCTGCACAACAGACAGGCTTTCAATTCATTTCACTCTTGACCACAGAGTTCAATTTACAATGTTTCTATGGAAATGTTGACACCAAACTCTGTTTCCTGAAGGAACCTCACGTGTCAAATGCTTCTCAAATAAAGTAAACAAAATTGCAACGTCAATGGCAGAGCATTTGTTAGTTTAAAATGGAATGGACTATTCGTTACAGAAGACTTTGCCACCATCGGATCCAGCAGCTCTCTCACAGCCGTCGTCTAAGTTAACAGTCCAGGCTTCCCAGCTCGCTCTCCACCAACAGCAACTCAGTCGCCTCACATTACTCACTGAGGAGTTGGTGAAAGTGTTTCAAGGAGTGTGTATAATGTTGCAAGATCCGACCACACCCGGCGCGAAACCATCGCCTTTAACAACGGCCACCTCCGGTAAGCCCAAGATTGGCATTTCCTGAAAAGTTTGATGGTTCCCCATCCAAATGCAAAGGTTTTCTGCTACAGTGCATGCTCTTTGTGAATCAACAACTCTATATGCTTTATATCCCACAGAAAGAATTGACTTTGTATGTTCTCTACTCACCGGAGATTAGATGGCTTAGATGGAGGTAAGAGCCCAGGTGAACAGCTACTTTCCTTCACCCAGGGAAAGTTAACTGCATCCGAATATGCACTCACTTTTTGCAACCCAGTAGCTCAGACAGATTAGGTGGAGGATACACTCAAATTACTCTTCAGAAAAGGCCTCAATGTTGAATTACAGTCAGAACTCGCCTGTAGGGATGAGGGAAGAAGCCTGGGAGAATTCATTGAACTAGCAATCCAGATCAATAATCTAATACGTACCCATTGACCTACCCATATGCCTACCACTTCGACGAATGTTAATCTTCCTCATGTCGAACCCTTGGATAACAATTTTTAACACACATTTGACCTAGGAGGAACGTAATCAACGTATTCAGAACCACCTCTGCCTTTACTGTGACAACTCTGGTCATATTAAAGCAACGTGCCCAGTTTGTCCTAATCCGGACCGTTTTATGGTGAGTGCCACTACCACGTCTATCAATAGAACGTCTAATATCACATTACCTGTTTCCATTGTGATAGCCAGCCAAACAATAACCACAATGGCTTTAATTGACTCTGGGGCCATCGGCAATTTCATGTCTAAGCCCTTCGCTCATGAGCAACATGTACCCTTATCCTCTTCTGATTGTTCCCTAACAGTGGAGGCATAAGATGGGTGTCCTTTAGGAGATAGAGTAACCCCGCTGACCAGGAACATCAAGCTTTGTGTAGAGGCCCTACATTCTAAACCATTAGATTTTATGTTCTCTCAGACTCAGACTCATGCCATTATTCTAGGTTTACCATGGCTAAGGCAGCATGAGAGAGGGGGAATTACAGCAATGGGGTACCAATTGTCACAATCATTGTCTAATAAAGGTGATTTGAGACATCCAACCTACTACCCACAAGACCCAGTCACAAATTCCTAATAATCCCTGTAGAATATCATAACCTTTTAAGGGTGTTCAGTAAGAAACAAGCCTCTTAGCTCCCATCGCCAAATATTTCACAAAATGTGATCTTAGAAGTGCCTACAATTTGGTGCGAATTAAGGAGGGTGATGAATGGAAACTGTTTTTTCAACTTCAGCTCATTACAAATACTTAGTTATGCCCTTTGGTTTGGTCCCTCTGTCTTCCAGTCATTTATGAATAACATGTTCAGAGATATGCTAAAGAAGTTTATATAGACAATATTTTAATTATTAGAACTTAATCTATTTAACCTATTCGAATATCAACTTTATGTAAAACAGGAGAAGTGTGAGTTTTATCACACAAGTACGTCCTTTTTGGGATATATGATTAGCCAAGAGGTCTTTCGTCGCTATGGACGAAAGAAAGGTAGAATCAGTTTCCAAATGGCCTCAACCACGAACCGTAAAAGAGTTAGAGAGATTTTTGGGCTTCGCTTACTTTTATAGACGTTTTGTCAGAGGCTTTAGCACAGTCGCCGCTCCTCTTACATCCCTAACCAAGCAGACCACAAATAGGTTAAGATGGACCCCACAGGCTGAGGAGGCCTTTACTGAGATAAAAAAGTGTTTTACATCCGCACCCATCCTCAAACACCCCGTTCCAGTTCTTCCTTTCGTGGTGAAGGTAGACGCTTCCAACACAGGTGTTAGTGCCATACTATCACAACGAAACGGTTTACCTCCTAAACTTCACCCTTGTGCATTCTTTTCCTGCAAACTCTCACCTGCTGAATGTAATTATGACGTGGGCAAACTATTGGCAATAAAGTCGGCTCCTGAGGAGTGGAGGCACTGGTTAGAGGGCGCTGTTCATCCTTTTGTGGTATTAACCGATCATAAGAACCTTGATTACTTGCGCTCTGCCAAGAGGCTTAACCCCAGACAAGCCAGGTGGGCTCTGTTCTTTACCTGTTTTCAGGTTACGGTTACACATAATCCCGGTTCAAAGAACACCAAAGATGATTCCCACTCTCACCAATCTGAAGGAGAACCTAGCTCCTCTAATCTCGAACCCATTATCCCTGAGAAATTGTTGCTACCTCCCGTACAATGGGATATAATCACAGATAATAATTTGGCTAATAGTCAGAGAGCACCCCCCTCCACATGTCCACCCAATCTAACTTTTGTACCTGAACCCTTTCGTAAACGATTGATTTCCCTAGTTCATGATCTACCCAGTTCTGGTCATCCAGGTATTACCGCTATGGCAGAAATTTTAAAGAACAGCTACTGGTGGCTGTCCCTTACTCCTGATACCGCTGATTACATCCAACAATGTGCCAAACCTCCAAGAATCCCAGACAATTACCCGCAGGATTACTACAACCCCTACCTACACCTCAACAACCATGGTCTCATATTGCGGTCGACTTCATAACTAACTTACCCAATTCTCAAGGTCACACCACATTATTGACTATAGTCTATCAATTTTTTAAGGCCCGTTGCCTCATCCCTCTCCCCAAACTTCCCAAACCGCAGAACTGCTTTGTAACAATGTTTTTAGATTTTATGGTCTACCTGAGGATATCGTATCTGACAGAGGTCCCCAGTTCACCTCCCGAGTTTGGTCTGCCTCTTTTAGCAATCTGGAAGTCAATGTAAGCCTTACTTCTGGTTATCACCCTCAATCAAATGGCCAAACGGAATGCCTAAATCAAGAGGTCACAAGATGTATAAGGCCCTACTGCCAGGAGCGTCTATTGGACTGGATTAGATATCTAATGTGGGCCGAATATGCACAGAACTCTCTAGTTAAGCCTGCAACAGGACTAACATATAAAATGTGTGCTTGGATTCCAACCTCCATTATGCGAAATGGCTTCAAAGAAGTGAAGAGATCTGGCACTGGGCAAACACCCATCTTTTACACCCCGTCAGAAGACAGACTCAAAGGGCCAACGCTCATTGCAGACTGGGTCCAGCTTATGCCCCTGGGAAGTGGGTATGGCTATCAACCAGAGACCTTTGACTTCGTCTTTCTTGCAGAAAACTTAGTCCCAGGTATGTCGGACCTACTCAAATTATCAGACAGATCACTCCAGTATTGTTTCGTTTAAGATTAACTGCTAACTAACGTACATCTCCTACCTTCCACGTGTCCCTGCTTCCTCAGCCTCCCCGCTGGTGGCCCGTGCGGGGAGGCTGAGGAAGCACTCAGAGCACACCCCCCCCCCCATCATGATCAACGGCGAGGAGGCATACAGAGTTCACGATCTGCTGGACTCCAGGCGCTGGGGTGGATTTCTACAATATCTGGTGGACTGGGAGGGGTACGGTCCAGAAGAGAGGTCTTGGGTCAACGCAGGTGAAATCCTCGACCCTACACAGGAATTTCACTGGAATCACCAGAGAAACCAGCGCTCTCGTCCCCATGGTAGACCTCGGTGCCATCCGCCTCCTCGCTCCAGGACTCGCTCTCCTCTGCACCACGCCACCAGAGGGAGCCTTCCCCGGAATACTGAATGGAATCCCAAAACTACATTTCCCCAAAATGCATTCTACATCCGCTAATCGCTTCCTGTTTGCCACCTGTTCATCGTTTCCCACAGCCTATTTAAACCGGACATTTAATATCACTCTTTGCGAAGCCTTGTTTGCCCTGCATCAATTCTGAGCGTTTTTCCTATATTCTCCTGCTGATTTTTGTTTATGATCTGGACTGTCTTTGGTTATTGATTGTTCTCTGCCTGCCCCTTGATTGGATTGTTTATCGTTTTGATTCTTGCTGCCTGTCTCAATCTTTTGGACTGTGTTTCTGGTTTTTGATGGTTTGCTGCCTGTTGCATCACCTGTGTTATCCCTATTTACTGTTGATTACCCTAGTCTGTTTGACTATTCTAATAAAAGCTGCATATGGATCCTAACACCTCTGACTATTCGTTACATTTGCTATACATGCTCCTCAGTAATTTCAATAATATAGTGACACCACTGTGGGATTTTAAAATAATGAAAACCAATGGCTGCTGCCATGACAAATCCAGCAATTACACAGTATATAATCAGAGAAAGATGTGGCTTTGTTATTCTGCTTGAACAAATAAAGTCATAATTAATTAAGGACAACACTAATCCACATTTTGAAAGGAACAATGTCACAGCAGTTCAAGGAAAAATGGGCTGTAACCAGGCTGTTGTTTGTGTGGTTAAACCAAATGCACCTGTTTGCCATTAACTGACTAAAACCATAAATATCCATTTATCTGCAGTATTTGGGGGTTTTGTTGCTAATATATCAAACCACTATTTACTGTTTAATTTCCAATATGCAACCATTATCAGTATTAATTAAACTACATTCTGTTAGAGGTTATTGAACAGGAATGCTGGTTTTCAAATGTTTAGAATATGTTTCAATTTTTCAGGCTGATTATGTCTATAATCAATAGAGATACATAAGTACATACTGTTTTACTAGGCAGTCTGAATACATTATCCTCTCATAGACCACTGAGAAAGGTATAAGCCTTCGCATGCAATGACAGGTATTTCTTATTAGTTATTAGTTTTGGTAATATTTTTTTCCATAATGAACATGACTCATTTGTTTCACGTTTCATTATTTTCCTGTTTTCTGTGTTTGAAAAACATAAAAATGCTATAGAAATAAAACTGAATTGAAAATTAAAGTTCAACAAGTATTAAAAATATGTTTTACTTGTTTGATACAGTCAATTTCTTAGATCCAAAGTATTATATAAGGGATGTAAGCCTCTGTTTGAGCCATAAACCTTAACTTTTATACCGGGTGTCATCTCCCAATGATCATTTTTTAAAGCACAGATAAATCCAGTCAAACTAAGCACAGGAGGTTTCATTGACCCAGAGTAGAGATGCAATAGCTCATAAAAACAACTTTGTACTGTGTTACGATAACCATCCAAACAAGCCGCTTTCCCGGTGTTGTATCAATTGATTCGGGCTTAGAGCTCATTTATCAGTTTGTGAGCTGCCTACAGGTCATAGCAGAGAGAAACGCCAGGCTAAAGGGAACAAAGAAGGGAAATCATTAATGGTGTGCGCTGCTGGTCCTCTGAATGCAGAAAATGAAGAAAACATGTCTTTGTTTTGCATGCATCGATTTTTGCCTTTGTTTAAGTCTCACCCGAAGCAAACTTTTGCTGTTTTTCTTTTCTTCTTTCTCTCTTAGAGCAGTTTAATTTTATTTTTATGGGCTGAGAGGGGATCCCAAACCCTGACAGTTGTCCTATAATTAATCAAAGTGATCAATGGCTGCTGATTGGCTGACAGCAACTGCACACGTGCCAACACCTGCTGCCCAAACAATACTTACCGCTTGAAGTGCATGTATAAATGTTTTGAATAGAATTCTAGCTAATTAGTTACAGTATGCTGCATACTACTGTATACAATACTGTTTTTTCTTTTTTTTCTGTCTGGCATTTTAATGTTTTTTTATACATTTTTAATGTTGGTTTATTTAAAACTGTCTCAACATTTCTATCATATAAGGAAACATCATATTATTGGTGGTATATTTATCACACTGAAAATGACAGGTCAAGTGACGCATTACATTATGGGACACAGTATTCTGCTGTGTGTTTTTATGCATATTCTGCACATTTATGCAAATGAAGGAGGTCATTTAGGTATTCCATGCATACAAAATTTAAGTGCACTGTAAAGATCGTATGCTATTCTGAAAATTGTCAATGTCTTGTGTGTGGGTTGTGTGTACGGTATGTGTTTCTCATCAGTGGACACTGACACCGGTATTTTGAATAACATTATTTCAGGGATGCATGCATGAGGTGAATATGTTATGGTGTGCTGCATTTGTTGCTATGGTGATCAGTTTGATGTGAGTTTGCCTTTGTTTTATCTCTCCATGTCTCAAGAGAAGTCAATATAATATCTCAGTAACACATCAGAAATTAAACGCCTCTCCTCTCATCAACATCAAAGTGAAGTAAATGATTTAACCTACTAAATTTATGCTGGTCCTGTTGTTTGTGTACAAAATTAATAAATTATCAGAATCTGAAAGTTGAACATTCCAAAATGAAGCAAGCTGTCTTGAAATTCACAGATGTACACTGTAAAAACAAACCATTACATTTCATCCAGCATATGGAGCTTTTTAAATCACAGATACTAAGAAATGTGAATCACTTTAAATCTTCATTAAACATATGTTAGAACAACAATATTTCCCCAGATGTTGCTCCAACTACCTTAAAAGAGTAGTCTGAACAAACGCTTCCATAATGCTAAATAATAACGCTGTGTGTTTTTTAACCTCCCAGCATGCATTGCAGCATAAATAACAACTGTTATAGGCTTATTGTTTGGCGGTTTGCTGACTGTTACAAGCTCATCCTTTTATTTTATGTTTGTTTACTGTCACTATTTGTCATTATTGAGGTTTGTGGGTTAAGTATTAAGATTTGTCCACATTTATCCAACAACTGGACATAATGCCTTTGTTCCTGAAGTAAAAAAATGTCTTGCATAACAAAGACTGCAAAATTAATTATCTATAACAGACATATACAACATATGTAAAAATGGAAAGGTGTGTTTTTTTTCTTTTTGTATTGCTATTTAGCTGAACAAGAACTGCATTTAATGAATACAAGAAATCCACAATGGTAAAGCAGTGTAAAAACAATTATTCAGACAGTCAAAAAATCTCAATCCGTTATGGTGCCCTGTTTTTTTTTATGTATTCAACAATTTATTGTAGAACCTGGGGCATGCAGAGAAACAGTTACAGGACTGTAATGTTGAAGTCTTGGAGAGTGTAACCTATGGATCAGGTAGTGCATCTGACCACATGAATGCCAAGTTTATAATTGGTCTTGTTGTGAATTTCCAGAACAGACTCATTTGACCACGCTCCTGTCAGATGGTCATTGTGAAATAGACTGTTTAATGAAATGCTTGCTCACAGTAGGACTAGAATATGTGTTTATACATGGCTGTGTCTGAGAGAGGGAGAGTAACTAGATTGAAAATGTGATTGGCACTTGCCTGCTGGGGTATTCTGAGTGGTTGACAGATGCTGTCTTAAGTAAAACATGGCCACAGCAATGCCAAGGTTCTGGGTTTGAATCCCAGGAAATAAACATTTTAAAAAATTGTATACAGTGAATGTACAGTAAGTCACTGTTGGTCGCTATTGGATGCATCTCAACAAACCTTTTATACTGGTAGCACAAACAAACAAGTTATACTGATAAATTGTAATGCTTGGAGTTATGGATTGCTCAAATTCGAAACCTTAAGCATAAGCATTGACTGTAGTGATGCTAACAGAAAACTAACAGGATTCTAATAACACGACTACTCCTTTTGTCTTTATTTAAATGGTTTCTCAGCATTATTAATATAATGGGTTTTGTAGGGCTGGCACGGTTTAAATATTACAGCAAGCTACATGAATATTTAAGCAAACAGCTGCTTAGCTGCAGGTAGACCTTGATTACAGCTGACTTACAGATATAGTTATATATAGATATATGACCTCCAGCCTTGCTTTAATTTATGGCAACCAGAGAATGAAAAGTACTATTGATGTAAAGTAGTAACTCTATAGTTGTCTTTTAATGGAGAATAACAATAAATCATTTTTGAAAATGTGGTCATTGTGACACATTTTGCCAGCATGAATCATATGATATTATGTTAAGTTTTGTTGTTTTAATATCATTGTAACAAGTGTGGGTTCATTTTCCTGGAATATAAACTGACAACAGCTTCTTTACGTCTGCAGTTCTGCTTTGGAGAGCCATAAGTGTGTGTGTAACCTACTGCAGACCTCAGATCATTTTTTTGGCCACATTACATTACACTTGCTTACAATCCATTCTCCAAAGCATAACCACAGGGACAGGAAAAGAACCTTTTGTCAACGAATATTCCAGTAACTATCAACCCAGAATCAAAACACTCTTTCCTCTGGTTTCTGGCCACATTGGAGATGATTGTGTGTTTTGTGTATGTTTGCCTGTGTGGATGAGCCTCTGGACATAAGCCAGCCACGAGACGGACTCATTTCTTCCCACTCATAACTCATAACTGAGCTTCTTCAGAGGTTTCCATTCTCATTTTTCCAAGGATCCCCAAACACTCCTTTTTTTACTGTCTGAGAAACTGACTGAACAAAGGAGTCTTGTTTCATAGACATATTTTCTGTCATGCTGTGAAGGGATTTGTTTTTGTGGCTTATTTAATTTCCTGCTATCTTGAAAGAGTAATTTTTAGTTAGGAAAATCTGGAAGAGGATGAGTTGCCAATTGAGTTTGGCTGGAATCAAATTAAGACTTGGACACTTCGGCTAATTGCAAATTACAAAACCTGGAGCATGTGTACAGCTCCAAAATGACATACCATTTTTTATTAATCATTACTAGTTCAAAGGAGTGAGCCAGAAATCTCATGAATGACTGGCATCTCCCAATGCAACAAGTTGTATGCACGAAAAAAATCCTAAATCCAGATGTAGACGTTTGTAAGGTGGCTTGCCATGTGTCTGAACCCGGGTTTGAAATATAATGACATTTCCAAAAATCCCAAAATTGTGTTTTCTTTTAGGATTGTGCCTTGGTTTAAATTGGAAATGCATGATGCATTATTCTGTTAAGAATATCAACCGACTGCAAGTGATAGAATTCCAGTAAGAACACTAGAAATAAATGTGAAATATTTGTTTCCAAGGTAACATTCAACCTGTTGCATTGCATTTTGAAGAGCTATTCTTAAATAGACCAAGAGAATCATGGAGAATTCAGATGCATTCAATGAAATGAAAAAGAAAAATCACATCATTCATTGTCACTTAATCAAAATGTTAGGGAAACGTTCTGGATTGGAAATTGTTAGCTGGATTGAAGAGTTTGTGTTCTGTGGAAATAACACCAGCATACATGTTTGAGAGTGTGCAATAGTAAGGTGTGTAAACAATGACATAATTCTTTGAAAACATTTAGGGTAAACTGTTTCTTTAAGCAGATGTTGTTATTGAGCAATTGTGTACATTACACTTTTTAAAGAACCAAATATGTTAGATGCTCTGCATTGTCTGGAAATTCATAGCAAACACTGTTTACTATTTACAGCATGGTTTAATCACAACAGATACCACTCTGATGTACACAAGCCATAAATCTGCATCGATGGCAAGTAGTCACCCAAGGAGAACAGTTAATATGCCCACAGTCCAAAAAAAGAGAGAATTTCGATGAGAAACCAAACAAAAGAATGTCACAATAAACAGAAATATATATTTAACAACCCTGGCTATGATCCTAAACAAGCCAAATATAAGCCAAGTATGCCCTGATACCTTTTGCATAGGAGAAGGCCTGTAGTGGAAGCTGGAGCATGCCCATGACCCTTTCTCTCCAGCTTTAATGCAATTTCTCTAGAGCCAGTTTTTTATAAACATTGGTTGGCTAATCTCCTCACCCTACCCTACCCTACATCAGATTAGACTGATAGATGATAAGTGGCTTGCTCAAACCTTGCTGGCAAAAGTAATTGTAATTTATAACATTGAACCAATAGATTCACAAACAGAGCATGCCCCATTTTGTGTTGCAATGGATTTGAGATGGTGTATCATGTGTTCAGGACATCTCCTTTCTAATCAAATCGCAGGAACGGTTTCAGACTGCCCAACTTTCAGGACAGCCTTGGACTACTTGACCATTCAATGTAGTAATGCTTTTAATTGAGCTAAGAAGTAGCTTTTGGCTGGACAGAGAGGCCCCTGTAATGAAAGTTTATGTGACGTGTTGAAAGCATTACCCCATTAGTGGGCTAATCCCATTCAGGTTTGTGGACATCATAAACCAAAGGAATAATGGACGAGCATCTGCTCCACAGCCCTCCTGAAGGTCTCAGATTTTACAGCCTATTGTCTTAACACCTGTCTATATATTTGAGTTTGTAAAGAAGTATCTTTTTCATGCTGTATCTTGGTTCCTTGAGTAGCCAGACATTTGACAAAACAGCATGTGTGATGGTTTAGTTGACCTTAGGTGAACTTTATTTTGGAAGTAACACAAAAATGGCATGCTATATAAGTGTCACTACCATGGTATGCATCAAAGTACCACAGTTATACCATATGATACCATCACAGTCCCTCCAAAGTGTTTTTGTTTTATTTTTGTAAGGGTTATATAAGGGTGGCATTCATGAATGCATGCCCTTTCTGTCCTTACAGGAAACAGACTGTGAGAGGGTTTGTGGGCATGCCATGTGAGGCGAAGACTATACAGGTTCTATACTTGAAATGTCATAAAAAACTATTTTATTTGAAAGTAGTAAACAGAACATGACAGATGAAAATAAACAGTTTGGGACCATGTACAAAAAACAGAAAGTGTCAATGCGCCAGTGTGAGGTTGTTGTTGTTTTGTGCCATAACACCTTTTGCTGTTCTATCCCCCATTAAGCTGCTACTGGCAGTGATGTGTACCTGTCACCCGGCCGTCTATTAATATCTAGCATGTGTTGTGTGCGACTATCTGGAGAATCTTGCCATTGAAATGAAACTGAGGTGTCATCAAATGAAAGAGAGGTATTCTATCTCTTGGTACCCGGCCCAGTATCACATACCTCCTCAAACAAGATTAGCATTCGTTAGCTGGGAATTTATACCAAGTGTCAGGCCACCAAATCCACAACCCTGCAGTTCTATACTGTGGGGAGGCTGGAATTTAAACACCTGTGTAACTAAGTACAGGGCTGAAGCCCATCAGTCAAAGTAGCTTATCGCTAATTCCAAGCAGGGCGCTTCAAAGTCATCTAGAGTCACAGTTTGGCAGCTGGCTCATATTTATACTGGACTGGAACATCACAATAGCTTCTGAGCTCTCCTAAGTAACATTTCTGGTATGTTATTTAAAGGTGGAGATGGTTGAGTAGAGTACAATGCTAATAGAAGTAAAAATTCTTGGGTCAAATAGATGTAAAAAAGTGAAAACCTTGGCTGAAATGTTTTCATTAATCGAGAATGAAAGTTGGAGGTTCAAAGACTACCAGATACCTGTGTGGCACCAACCATAAATAAGACTGACCTGCAGTCCCTATGACTCACTACGCAACATGCAAGAAACCAAAAGTCTTTGGGATCCAGAAAAAATATGTTTGCAAAACTGAAACTTTTGAAAGCCACAATGTGTATGTCAATGTGTACCACAGTGGTAATAATTTATTATTGTTTCTCACAAATTAAGTTGGAATTTTGCTACTGCATTTATTGTGGACAGGACGTTAGCTTAACAAACCAAAATTAGGTTTAAAAGCCATAAGAAAAGTAGAGACATGCACTGAAGCCATCATTTTTTTGTTGCAGTCATAAAGCAGAGTGTGCTGCCACATTAAATAACCTTCACAGTTCTAAATTTACCTTCTTCCTTTATTTTAAACGAGCATCACTTTACTCTGAAAAGGCTAATGGAATTTACTGCTTTTGGTAATCATAAGTAAACCTCATTGTTCTAATACCTTTGTGTGTATAATATATGGAAAGCATATAGTCTGTTATGGGTTGTGTGAAGAGTTTAAACTGAGGATTGTAACAATGACCTGTTGTAATGGTACAATGGCGCAGTCATGCAATCAGATGGATGTACCATGATATATCTTATATACTGTACAATCACACTAAATAATAACCATATTAAAACATAAAAACACTGTATTACTATGCTATTTTCAAAAGAAAATAAGGACATGATAGTAGCATGGTACAGTATTGGAAGTGAAAGAGGTTTTTAAGGGTAATTGTGGTTTGAAACTTATTGTAGTAGTTGGTTTCTAGCTGGTCCAAAGTTGTCATTAGCAACTAACCAGCAACCTGTTGATCATATGTAGACCGTCTGTAGGCAGTCAACTGGTTTTTGGAGCATGGTTTCTCGTTAACAATCCAATGACTAGCGAGGACTAGCCAATGACCAGCTTGGTTCAGCTAGTATCCAACTTAGACTAGCAAAAAGTGCCTAATGTTTTCCAACCCAGCTACCCATCTAATATATAATAAGGTAACAAGATTTCTAGAAAGAAAGAAAACTCTCCTGCTCTGTAGTGTCTTGTATTAATCTCCATTTCTAGTGTTTTGACTTTAGGTTTGTTTTTAGCATTAGCCTATGCACCTGTCTCAGCTCCACTTCCCCTCTGTTCTCCAGATGTTTTAAGAATTCCATATTCTCTTGTTCTGCTGTTTTGATTAATGTGTTTTCCAGTTCTGTCTCCCTATTATTTTCTTCCGTTCAGCGTCTAACACTTTTCATAAGCACACTTTTAAATCTGTCCAGCTCTCACACTTCAGTTCAGTACAGAAGTGTAACTTCAGACATCCCAGAGGCAACCACCTAACCTCCCATCTCCACGCAGCCAACATCCCTCTTTCTGACGGTTTTATCCATGTCAAAATCAGACATGCTCCACTGCACTGTGCTTTAGCAGAGTGGAAACAGTGTATTTTAAGACAAAAAAAAAACTGGTCTGAGGGAAAAATAATTAGCACAATCTGAGTGGTGCTTGCTAAGGGAGAACGCTACACTTTTGTGAATACCATTTGTCATAGTGCCATGAATGACACAAATGTCTTGTTAAAAAGATGTGCTACTATTTTTCTAAATGACCGGACTTAAAACTTTCATCTGTTTGAGGATTAAATGGACAAAACAAATTAAAAAGACGAAGCCATATCTAGCATATCTAGACATCTAAGGATATAACCACTAAAACTCAAATAACCACTAAAACTCAAATAACGGCAAAGCAAAATGCTAAAAACCACTTAGAAGACCTCAGCAACCACATAGCAATCAACTACCAACAACACCCTGCCATCATGGTATTTACTTGGTATTACAAGGTATTCTGGTACTTAACTGTAGTTACTTTCTGTAGAGTCTACAATGAGATTTTCTTTTTTCGAAAAAAATGTAGAAAAATAAGGAAAAAATACAAAAGAGGAAATGAACGAATGGCTGAAATGTTAAAGGTTAATAACTCCTTTTTTGCACATTTTCCACTGTAAATGACATGCCAAAAATGTAGAGGAAACCATTAAGACACTCTCGTGAGGCATTCAGTCCAGCAGGTGTTCCAGACATGCAATTACTCTTATCCTGAGGAGACTGATTCAAAAACTAAAAAAAAAAACTCCTGTTCAGACGTTTCTGTGAAACAGTGGCCTCAAATAAAAGTCTGAGAGTCGTGTTTTTAACTTTCTTTTGCTAATCTCTGTGACAGAGAACATATATGTGTGTTGTACGTTAGTGGGAGTTTGAGCTGCCATATTTTATTAATTTGGTGTTTGAATTTGTATAATACCCGTGATGTTATGTCTGTTCAATGTTATTCTTTGTTTGATTTAATATTCAGCCCTTAGATTTGGATTTCAGCTGTTCTTATTAGATTGGGGAGAAAATGTTGGAGCTGTGGCCTAGTAGTTAGACACTGTCCTTGAGTTGTTCTGCTTTTATGGTGATGCAAGTTTGAATTTGGCTTTTTATGTGATATATACAATCCCATGTTTTTCTCTGTCGCACCACAGACTTAAGTGAAATACAAAAATTAACTAATAAGATAAAAGGTAAATTAAAGGGATATATAAAATGGCCCTTGACCTTTTAGCCTACAGCTAAATCATATTCATGCTGATTTTAGCTGCTGTTTGTGTTTTGTATTGTCTTTGTTTTGCATACTTTACATAAACTCAAACAAATATTTACTTAAACATTATGTTTATACATTTACATTACATATACATTAACATTTTTATACATATGATTTGTTCCCCAAAAACATAACATTTGTCAGCCCATCTAGCTCAAGGTGGACAAAGACTCAAATTTTTTTTTCTCTTTTAATTTTTTTTAATCATCAAAGATCTCAGCTGTTTGTTATGGATCAAATTTGTTGCCCTGGTGATGCGGAAGTGACTCAGGTTGTAGAGGTCTCTGCGCTCTTAATGCAGAGCTGATTGTCTGTGTTGAGAGGCATCTTCAAGGGAACACAGATGACATACTGCTGTAATTTCAGCCTGTGTGATTTTGACATGTTTTTTAGAGATTTCTATGTTGTCCTGTAAGCTCTAATCAGTCTCCTCTTTGCCTCGCTTGGCTGTGTCTGTGTACCTGGCTGTAGTATTGAACATACAGCACAGACGGCCTAATTATCCCATCTTCAGCATGGACCATGTGCCTCTTTACAGAGCCTCTCACGGAGCCTCTGCTCCATGATTGTGACCCCTGTTTTGGCTCTTATTTTGAACTGGAAAAAATCAGTAATGTTCATGTCTATTGTGCTCAAGAACTTTGTTGTAAAAATGCAATGATCATGCTAAAAGACTTAAAAACTAGTAAGATGCAGTGCAATTGTCAAACATGTCCATTGTCATAGACCGATAATCAAAAATACTAAATCCCACAGTAATTGGGTTAATTTGTTACAACAACATGCTAAAAAATATTTTTAAAAGTTGTTTTCTTGGAATCTCCGCTGCTAAAAGTGTTTAAGCTTAAAAATCAAAATGGAGAACAAAACTTGATAAACTCACAAATAAACACAAATTAACTAGTTGGTTGTCATCCATCCTGACCCATTACTACTAATATAAACAACCCTGCTGTTTTTTTTCCTTTGTGTTTGCCTCAGGTTTGTTTTTCCTTTCAGACTTCATTTCAAGTGTTTGTTTCAGTGATAAGCAATCATCCAAAATTCATCACCATGTCCATTTGAAATGATTTGGTGGGACACAGCTGTTCAGAGCACCTGCAGCCACTGACTGACCTCGTCCTCCTCATGATGCCATGAGCATGGCATCTGTTTGGCAAACGATTAAGCTGCTGGACAGACGACGACCCCTGCAGCAATGGGTCTCATAAGTAAGCAAAGTCAGAGTCTCACAGCATCTCTAGGGCTTTTTCCCTACTAATAGGCTTTTGTTGTGTTGTGACCAAAATTAAGCCTTTGTGAGTGTCTAAACATGTTGGTATTTAATTAAACATAAAGCTGAATTGTGTAATGTTTTCAAGGTTTAAAAACATTCTCTTATTCCAGTTTAATATGGAAAGTCAACTTTAAGTAACACATTTCCTGGCTTTTTTAGAATTTCTGTATGGCACTCTGGTTTCGTTAAAACATTGTTCTGTTTGTCTGTTTGTCACATTGAGCATTCTGACAAGCCAACATACCCACCCCAGAAAGGACAGTGTTTGAAAAACCTGTAGAGAAAAGTATTTGTGAAAACCATGCTGTTTTTTTCTGATAGGTAGTGAACATTTTTTGCCAGTTTAGGTTTCATAGACATTAGTTTCAAGAACTGCTAAGTGTGCCAAATCATTTAGCCTGTTGTTTAAGCTTTAGAAAATATATCGTATACAGAGAAAAGCAGTGTGTGTTGAAAACCTTATTTGAAATAGACATTTTACACCATCATAGAGTAGGTGGAAAAGATTACTCGATGATCATTATCATGATACATAAATTGCTTTTGCCTTCCCATTATTCCTGAGGATTTCCACACACGTTTCTCACCTTACAGAAAGAGCTGAAATGATGATGGTTCAAACGATGAACCATTTTCCTTTAAAACGCACACAAGGGTTCGAATGACTCCTCATAAACTTTGATATAAGACATGAGAGGGAGATATGTGAATATAATATAAAACGATGAGGACTATCAAATAAATGCTGAGCTGAAACAAATCTTTTTACCACTCTCTTTTGTAAAACAGCTCTATTCTAGTTTTACTGCTTATTTAATTTTACTCCATATACTATAGATTCATTTTCATGATACTCATTTCATTGATTCTTTTTTTAAATTTACTAAAGATTTCTGAATGACAAGAAAGATTGACAAGGATATGATATTTGGATATATGACAACTTGATTTGACCAATTTTATCTAATTTATTTATAAATGTCTTTGACAGGTTAATGCATTGGAGTGACAGCAAAGTTTGTTGGTTAAGAGAGACTTGGACACATGGCAGACAGGACTCGAACATGCATAAGCTTAATGTATCTGGAAATTAGCCACCTCACCATGGCTCAGATAGCCAGTACCTTTAGTGATAGCTGTATGAGCCTGTCAAGAGCTCAGCTGCAGGCTGTTGACTAACGTACTGTTCAGGAATCTTTGTGTGTTCACTTTAAGATGTGAGCAGAACAAAATTTAATAAAATCATTCACAAAACAACTCAAGATGAAGGAAGAGGTTAATAAGTGAGACAACAAAAAATAGCAAGGCAGAGCAGAGCAGGTGTAGATTATTCCTTTTACACTGGCTGGCGTTTATGTGTAGCAGGCAGAACATATATAGGCCCATCACTTAAACCCAAATGAACAGTATGTTCACATTTATTACATGTATAAATCGCATGTTACATAACTAAAAGAGTCTTACTTACCAGCTCTCTCTCAGTTTATATGACACTAGCATTATCCTTTACAGTCAACATGAAATGGCACTCCCAGCCTTTCATACTGTGATATATTTCTGATTGAAAAAGGACATTGAACTAATAATGTATACAATGTAGTGTGGTATTTGACTTTATCATTGGCTGGTAAAAAGTAGGCATTACATTCCAAATTGGAGTTAATGATTGCTGGGTGGGGCTTGAAAGGTGACATCAACACAATTTTGTTTTTAGGCAAGAGCAAATTTAAATTAGATTTTATTTTTATTTTTACTTATGTATTTTACTTTCATAATGAAATAATTATATATAATGAACTGCCTTTTACCAGATGTCTAAATGATGTAGGTCTTGCGTAGAGTGTTAGGTGCCTTGTGAAATAATTGCCCCATTTTGGGTTAAGGCACAAGATTTTTACAGTTTTAAAACTACTAAAACTACTTAAGGGGACTTGTGAATCTTGAATCTTGTGGTCGTTTAGCTTAAAAACAGCTTTTCGTTAATGGAAAGTCTGTGCGCTGTTAAAATTGCATTCTATGCATTTTTAATTGTTTTGAATTAATAATTAAGAGTGTCCACTTAAAACCCACTAAAGAGAGACTCCATTGGGTCTATACCATAATAAAATACAAAATACATTACAGTATATTAATTTGTCAAATATGTTTTACATTGTTTCTCAACAGATTACAGTAACATCAAGGGGTATAAAAAGGGTTAAAGTTACTTTCTCAGCAGTTCTTTCCATATTTGCAACTGATATACATGTCTGTTAAAATAAACTCTGGTCCAAAACTGTAATGTCTTAACATCATAAATGTCTAGCTGCATTCACAGTTACAATCAGTAAATAATGACCAGAAACAGTTTAAAACAGAAGAAAGTGAGAAATACTGTACAAACAAAAGATGAAAATACAGAAAATATGGGCTGTTTGGTACGGAGATAAAATCTTGTAGTTGCTGCTATATTTGTGATTAACCATTGAATTTAAGAACAAAACTAGGTACTGCTAATTTATCCTTCCAAAGTTTCCTGCAAATCTTGTAAACACAAGAGAATTTGGTTAAACAGCAACAATAAGCTATATTGTTTTTCAGTGTTCAAATGTAAACGCTCACCCTTGATTGTCCCGCCCCAAACTCATATTATTGGATGATACCTGCTTTCAAGTTTTCTAATTGGCTAACAGACAATCATATCAGTACTATTGCCTTTAAACTTTGGATCACATTGAATTTAATTAATAGTAAAGAATAGATTGTTCCAATAGATTGTTCCTTTAAAACAGTGTTTTAATTGCGGACTATTATTTTATGTCTTTTATGATTATTTGTGCACCTGGACCATGTTCAAGCAATGAAGTTCTGAACAGCTGTATGTGTGCAGATGTATGTGAATGTGTACAAAGCTTTTCAGGTTTCCTTCTCTTGTAAGACTTTTAATACAGATAAAGATGTAAAATCGGTAACATGGTATTCTACCTTGAAGAACAATGTGAATACCAATGGGATATGAAAATGGTAAAGGCCCATTGGTCTTGTTTTCATCTAAAGACCTGTTCCTGAACTTCACCATCCATGAACAGTTCCTCTGATCTCATACAAGAAACAACTTCTTTCACTTTGATGACACTGACCAGAATCTGTGGAAACATCCCTATTCATTTGCATTTCCTGCTCCGAGAGGCCGTCAAAGAATATTAACTGAGGATCTGAAGACTTAGCAGAGCCAGGAGGAATTATCTTACGCTACTGATTTTCATGGTTGTCTGCTTTGGGCCCTGATCTTGCTACAGGCACACAGCCTTGTCTGCTAATAAAACCAGATAACTCCTAGTGGACCTGGGCCCAAAGTGATAGAATCAATTGATCCTGGCAAGGTCAACATGAAAGGAGCTACTTCCATTTATAAAATGGAGAAATGGTGCAAGGTATGAGAGAATATGACAGAACTAACATCATAAAAGAGCTAATAATAGCTAATAATAAAGAGCTAATAATAATTTGGTAATTTGAGTCATTGTCAAATAATAGCTTACAAATTAAGTAGGCTTGGCCAAGTTAGCACGTGGGCATCTTGTCACTATTCAAGCAGTCAAAAGCCTTCTTTTCCACCAAAGTTATGATTTGCTTGGATCCAGTGTCACATGGCACATAAGTTTTGATGAATTGGCTTGAATAAACAAAAAACGTTCTTAAATTTAGCTCCACAGAAGTCACAAGCCAACACCACATCAAACAATGAGAGCTTGAGGGAATTCTTGCCAGTTAAATGTGCTCTTTCCTCTTAGAACCGGTCATGGCATTATGACTGATGGGCCCGGTTTTGTTTCAGTGGATTGGCCCGCTCACTGATTGAGCTTTATGAGAGCACAGTTTATCACACTCTTGAAATGCTCAACAATTTCAATACAATAAGCTAAAGCTGGTAAATGGAGGCAATTCAATAGTGTATATATCATTATACCAGCAACCTGTAATCATACCTGTATTATGAGGCGTACATTGTCACGCTAATTGTCTGGATTCAATTAAGGGAATAATTCTACATGTGCTGCAATAATTAATACACTTTATTTCTGCCCGACGGCTAGCTATTCACCAGCTAGTGTGTCTATGGGGGTATGTGTGTGAGTCATTTCTCTGTCAAGACATTTGAAAGAGAAAGAGTCTTTGGGTAAATCACATTTTAAAAATACAATATATAAATAAACAAATCAAATAAGGCTTCTAAAATATAGCTATTGTTTCATTGGTCTTTCCCTTCTTTTTTCTTTTTGTTATTTTCTTGCTGAATATCAGCAAGGTGTCGATTTGATGTGAATGTACATACACAAACAACTGAAAAATAATCAATATAATTTATTGGCTCTTATGGAGACAAACAGAAAACAAGACACATGCTGAGTGTCATGATATCGGTATAGTGACACTAGTACAAGCTAAAAGAAGCAATAGTGTTCCAACATGTAATCTGATGATTTAATTTATAATTTAAAAACATTTTTTTCTGGCACAAAATGAGGGTTTCTGAATAAACAATTAGGAGCCTCAAATCTGCTAATTGATTTTTTAACATTTACAGGAACTGATTTACAAGAATGATTTTTTTACAGCTAGATATGAGAACAAGAACTGTTTCAATTATTTCCTCAGCAGCTCACTCGGCAGCAAAAGGGAGATTAAAAACAGCAATGCGGTGTTTGGTTACACCACAAAAGTAGTTTGTTACTGGAAAAGCAACAATATTTTAAAAATAACTTAACTACTGTCACGCTGCTGAAATTTTGGTTAACATAGAAACGTTGTTACTTTTGGTTAGTTATTCCCTAAAACCTGGGGTGAAATATGAACCGGACATGTTTTTGGCAGGCTTCATGAGATTTAATCCTTTTGTGCATTTGCATATCTTTATAAAAAGCGGTACAATACAAAGGAATCAAGCGAGAGACTTTGAGCATTGAGTGGCACATTGAGAGCTCCTCTTTCTTCATCCTACCTCTATCTCCAGACATTTTCCATGGGCAAGGTCTCCAACTTTCAATTCCAGCCAGTGGTGCTGACAATTTGGGAGCTACTGCTTATTTTGGCTATCTTGTAGTGTTTTCTCAGCTGAAGCCACAGAAGAGTTTGGATCAGACACAGCCTGACCACTGAGGTGCTGCTCTGAGTCTCCAGGCTTTGTCTACACCATAATAAAGGAAAAAAAGACATTTTCAAAAAGACGTTTTCCATGCTTCAGAAACTGCCTGTTGCACGATGATGGTGGGTTGATATAATCATTTGTCAGCTGTACTCAAGAGCTGAAATCTGATATGAAGGTTTTTCCTCTCAGAGTGGTTGGTTTTCATTCATGGATTCTTTTGCCATGAAGATGACAACAGAATCGAGTCTATTGTTGCCACTTACAAAGGATGAAAGGATGTTGTGGCAGAGAAAAGCCAAACATGGTTAGTGGCCTCAATACCAGCGCTGATGAGACGGCAGCTTATTTTGGTGGTATTTAGTCTCTCGAAGTCTCACAAATTGGCAGCCCTCCATGTAGAGCTTTCTGCAATGTACACCTGCGTACCATATGCCTGCATCTAAATGAGCTTTATTTTGAATTATGCAGATTTTCCTCAAAGCAAGATGGAGGGAAAGGTCCTACTGTTTTACCAGCTAGAAGATTCAAAGTCAAATGTTGTCGCTTGGTTTAACAAAAGGTGCCTTTGATGTCTGCGTGTAATACCAATGGTATTGGTATCCTCAGTGTTTAATTTCTTTTAAGAGGCTGAATTCTGACAAGCCTTGTGAGGAGGAACAGCGAGGATTGCATCAGTCTCATTAATGTTCTCTTTGAAAAGTGTGAGGTTGTTCGCATGACAGCGTTCATTGCAAATGTTCGAGGAGGGGGGATCAGGGTGAGTGAGCTGAGAGGTGAAAATAAGAAACGAGGAACAAAGAGAGAGAGAGAGAGATAATAAATAAGAGAAGAAATGAAGGAATTTGAGATCATGAGAAGTGTAAGGAAATGAAGTAGCAGAAACTGGAACTTCAGAGGAGACACATGTGAGATTATTCAGTTCTGTTTCTCAGGAGACAAATCTAAGAATTAGAAGACCAGGAGACCAATGTTTCAGTTTGCTCTTAATTTGATCTCATTGCTGTCTGGAAGAAACAACAAAGGTGTTTTACAGGTAATTAAAAGAGAAAGAATTGAAGCATGTTTTCATCCACGTTAGATTAGCCAACGCGCTAGAGAACTTGCCTAGCAGAAGGAGAATGTGAGGGTGGAGGAGAGAAAATAAGGAGGAGGAGAGAATGAGAGCCAAGAGGAGGAGAGAGACTGGTGAGGGAAAGCAGAAGGAGGAGGAGTTGAGGAAGAGTAGAGAAAAGAAACCAGCTTTCCCACTCTGGGACTCTTCCCTGAAGTGACTGCAGGAAGAGCAGCTGTGACAGCAGAATAAATTTTAATACTGATCAAGTCTCACTAATAAATAAGACTGTGAATCAGAGCACCTGGCCTCCTTCTCCAGCGTGACTCCATGAGAATGTTAGACTAGGATGAGCTGATTATACCAAACCTGCTTGATCCCACTAGAGAAAACGGATTGAAAGAAACAATCACATTTAGCACTGTAGCGTTGGAGATTTCTGTATAAACCTGGCTAGAATTGCACATCACGTCAGAAAAGAGAGGAAATAGATAAAAGCATTGCAGAGGCCTTGTTGTCTCTTCATCTGGGAGTGGAGATGATACACTGAAGGAATCTGTTGGTAACTTGTAAAAATGTTTATATGTCCCTTTCTGTATCATTGATAMGGCCTGGGTTTTTGGGATAGCAGGAAGGATAGAAACTGACATCCAGCAGATATCAGGGCAAGATCAACTGTCAGGATGCTTAATTAGAAAAAGCACAATGATTTCTCAACATAAGCTCAGTTACAGAATTTAGCTAGATGCCTACATAGACAGCATTTTTAAAGTGCTTTCTGGATGCTGCTCCAAAACATAAACAGCAACAGTTATGTTGTCTGTTAAGGTACCTAACTGGACCAAATTCTAGGGCAGCATAACCCTATGCTGCATAACCACCTTTTCACAGTTTTGGAAATCTTTGTTTCGCATTGTAATTGGCCATATGACAAAATCCATCCAATGACAAACACAGTAAAGTAATCATGACTATAAATATTTATTTCATTTAGTAGTTAAACGTGTCAATAAAAAGTTGAGTGTGCTATTAACTTTTATCATCACCGGATTATTAGACCGTTACCTTAACATAGCGTAACATTGGCACTTAAGAATCACTAAAATAATGTTATTTTGTGTGGTACACATGCCATAGATGTGCTGCCTGGAGCATTCCATTCCATATCAGTCACTTACTACACAGGGTTCCTACTGAATGCAACCCAGTAAAAAGCAACTATGTTTTGAGAGCTACTGTATATGGTGGAGAGACTTTATATACATGAAGTACAAGCGCATATATATATATATATCTTTACTGCAAACTTTGAAATCTGGGTCATATGAAATTTACTAACTCAATAAACACCAAATGGATTCAAATCCACTTTAATGAAACTAACAAATCAACAGAAAAAATAACAAAAAATACCATATTAATAACCATGTCAGAATGAAAAAGAAACAGAAAGGAATTTAGCAATCCCAGATGACTTCAAACCGCATCCCATCATCAAAGGAGAGAGCAGAAAATAAGCAGCATCATTTTCAAGGCACGATGGGTTTGAATTTCTGGGTTACAAATTAACAATGTAAATATCTTTGCTGTTAGCAATTATACATGCTTCCATCTGTGCACCATGCTCTCCTTTCCTCTCTCTCTCTGCATTTTCTTTGAATGTCATTTGCTGAGGGTCCAGACCTTTTGCTTCCAGGAATTATAGTTTGTTCCAGTCGCAGGACAGGCGAAGAGTGGGGATCTTCCAAGTCATTAAACCCGTCCGCCAAATTCAACGAGTTCGGCTAATGAGAAATTCTAATTAATATTCTCATTAGTTTTTTTTTTCATAATTGCCTGCACCCTGTGATTATAGAGCAGTAGGGTATCGTATACGACACAGGCACAATAGATACCAGATAAAGATTACTGTAATGTTGGGGCCCTAAACAAGTTCAGCTATCGTGCTAATTACAATATGCTTTGATGATAAATACATGCCTTCAGTTGACTCATTAAGCTCGGCGTGGATTATTTTCCGTAGCTCTAACTTTACTGTCTGTGTGACAGAACTGCGTGCATTTGTTTACGCTTGTTTACTGTTTGTTTGTGGGCTGGGAGGATTTCTTTGCACTTGTTGGGAAATAGGAGGTGTGCATTTAATGAAAAAGGAACTTTGACATGTTTTTGAAATGATTTGTGGGAACATGTGTACACTTGTTTCAGGCTCCTCCGACAGTCATTTGTGAAAGCTGGTTTGAGATAAAAACAGAGATAAGAAAAGTAAACTAGAAAAGAAAGGTTAGTCCATACAAACTTTGAATGTTGATTTGACAACATGTAGCCTTGCTTGAAAATTAAAACTCACTGAAGAGTTGTTTAATGGTTACACAGTAGGATTTATTTAGTTTGAATGTTTAGGTTGTTTGAAGAATGATTTGAAGCTTGAAGGTCAAACAAGCTCTTGTCAATGGATTGCTATGTGTTTGTTACGGTTTTGTGAGTGGTTGCTACATAGTTGCTAAGGTTTTCTGAGTGATTGCAGGATGGTTGCTAGGGCATTGATAAGTGGTTGCTAGATTGTTTCTAGGCTAGATTGTTTCTAGATGGATGGATGATGGAGAAAGGGAGGAAAGGCAGGAAGGAAGGAAGGCAGGCAAAAAGTAGAAAGAATAGCATAGCATAGTGGTATAGTAAGTATGGTACGTCTATTGAGATAAAATACAAAAATGGCAGATGACAACTATGACAAATATAACAGATAATATGACCAATAGAATGAAAGAGGAAGGGTATATCAGCAGTGAACTGACTTCCTTTCCCATTCTTCTTCTGAGCAGACATTTTGATTGACATAAGACTGCAGCTGGGTTCTTGCCTCCAGGAATGTGTCTCAACAAAAAGAGCTTATTCCTTCCTGAGTAAGAGAGATTGTATTGATCATGTGCATGAGGGTTACTCATGGTGGGTCATTAGTTCACATTGACTTGGACAGAAAACAGTTAGGGTGTTACCGTATTTTTAATAAAGAGACCTTTTCATTGTTAACCACCCCTGAAGAGCAGTACTTACACTTGATTTGATTCTGGTCTTGAGGAAATTGATACAAACTCTTCAGCATGAAAGAGACAATGAATGGCACTGTTGCTTTTATAAGTCAACCTACATGAAAGTAAGAAAAATCACAAATGAGATCACGTTAACATTACAAATCTTTCTCCTAGACAGCAATAAGATTATAGAGATCAGAGACCTTTGACTAATTCTTCTGCGTCTCTGATTTTTTTCCTGAGAGTCACACGGAAATATCCTTAGGTGTGTCAGATGAGACCTCAACAATGTCACAAACTACTCACAGGCTGCCATCATAATTGAGAAAAAGTGTAAATCTCATGTAAGCAAAGACTTAAGTAATCATAGAAATGAAGAGTGTTACATTCATAAAAAAACAATAACAAAAAATAAAATGACTTAAGTATTGACGTAAAACCCAAAACATTTCTAGATGATTAATTCTGACCAATTGCACAAGGATCCAAACTGCCCACACAGCATTAGGCATTTTCACCACAGAGAAAATTCATGACTTGCAGCTAAGCAAACTCAGTGAAATGACAGGCTGCCGGGTCATGCCTGACGTCTGCCAACCTCATGCCCAAATGTGTCATCTCCAAATGGTACAAGTGATGCCATGGCCTGCTCCTTGATGTTCTGCTAGTGACAGTAGCAGGGTTTCATCACCAACACCCCCCTGCCTCTGCCACCCCAAACCAGACCTCCCCTGGCTTTGTATGCATGTGTGTGGTTCTCCTTCATCATGCAGTCAGCGAAAAACAGATGGGCACTACACACTTCATCTGGACACCAGGGAGCCACAGGCACCCTGATAACACCCCTGTGGAGGAGAGCCAAGCCTGGGCTCTGCTCTTCTGAGAAACGGGCAGAGCTTGTGCCGAAGAGAGCGCTCTGTTTGTTTGCATAAAAGATTAAGTTCAGATTTTTCTTTGCTTGGTGAAAAGAGTAGCATTACAGAGTGATTAGACTGCACATACGTTTCCAGCATGGAGATTAGATCTTGAGGCTGTCATTAGTCTGGTTTTACAGCCAAAATAAGCACTGTTGTGTAGAAAATAAACTGTGAACCAAGCCACCTGTATAAAACAGGGTTCAAAGAAGGAAAAAAAGCAACTGTCTGCATTTTTCATGAAGTCCTAAATATTTTATTCGGTTGTGTTTCATGTGATCCTTTCCTGCATTTAATATTTCTAAACATAGTGTGTGTTGTCCTTCGCTTTATTACAAAGCACACAAATAAACAAATGTATTTTTAGGATCTGAATGCTTTCTTTCCAATAGCTATAATCCGCGCAAGGATTTAGTTAGGTTATCGTTCCTCTTTCACACAGTAAAACCTTCACAATGTTTTGGTATGGTATTTTTTATGCTTTCTGTGTGTGTTTTTTTTATCAGGTCCGGCATGTCGGTTTGTTACAGAAGAAAGTTATTTTGCATTTGCTCTAATACACACTGCATAAATATTGGATTAAATAAACAAATCCAGAGGCTAAGGGGATGAATGGTATCAGAAAGTGGGCCTCTGGAGCCAAGAACGAATGGCACGGTCGCAGTCTGTCGCAAGCTTGCCACATGAAAAGGAAATGTGAGAGAAAGAGAGAAGGAAGAAGGGTAAGAAATGAAATGGTGGCTAATCCCCCTGTAGTGATATCTCTCAGGTGTTTTGCAAGCTGTGCTGTGCAGAAACTTTGAAACCAGGCCAAGCTTTCAACTATAGTCTGGGGTGATGGTCTCTTTCTCTCTCCCAGGACAGCTCCTTACATAGCATTTATGCATGGAAAAGCTCATATTCTTGAGGAAAGAATAAAACAATCAGCCATTAACAGCTCCTTTAAAGTAAAACCCCTTCCAATGATTGACCCGCTCATTTCTAATCCAAAGATTTACTGTATTTGCTCATTATGCAGAAACAGCTGAGAGCACTGGACAGTAATGACTGAATATAAAATATTATAGCAACAGAAGAGAGAAAGTGAGTAGTCTGATAGCATCTACAGCCTCTTCCACAAAGAAATTGCCTGCTAAGCCCTCCTCAATTGTTTTCTTTTTGCAAACTACACGAGTCTAATACAGACTACTTTTTAAAAAATGAACTTCTATTAATGACATATAATTTGTCTTAAAAGTTTCAGTGAGTATTTACAGGTGTACTAATAAAAACATAAAAGTGCAGCAGTTCAGAACAAATAATACAATGTGAAAAGAAACACATGGAAGGAGGGGTGACAGGGAGGGTAGTTACAAGATTGGTGCTAGTTGGCTAACAGTGTTCTAGGTAGTCAATAGAATGATAGAGTTATGAAAGAAGGAAATGTGCTGCTGTAACACTTTCAGCCAATCACATTGTGTGGCCAGTTATTCAGCCATCCACAGCAGTCACTCCAAATGTCCAATTGTGAATATGTGTAGATTTTCTTGCCCCCAGCTCACAGTAAATGTCAGCACATCCAGTCGGTGTCCCGAGCTTCTGGGCGTCATCAATAGGAGTTTGAGGTAAGTGGGGTGAGTAATTATATTGCAGGTGGCCTTCAGTGCTGGAATCTATAGAGTGCCATTGTGCATCAAGCCTAAGAGGACATTGAAAGAGAGCTGACAGTCTCACTCCAGGATAGCTGAACGCCCATCTCCCACTGAAATGACTGTAATACTCTAAAGAGAAAAAGAGAGAGAGAGAGAGAGAGAGAGAGAGAGCTACTGGCCTGGCTTGTCAGCTTGGATGACCTTTTAAGAGGCTCACCACTTTACATGTTCAATATGTGTCATCTTCCAATTCATCCCTTACTTTCTCGCATACCTTTCATTAGAGTTGTGACATGGGGCAGAAGTTTGCTACTGTATACTTAAACCTTATTTTTTGATTTACATTACAAAACTGTCATCATTTATTACATACTAAAAACCACAAGCCTTTTTATATATATTATATCCACCATTATTTAACATATAAACATATTATTTTGGAGACATTAGGGCCATTTCAGGCCCAAATACATAAACTATGGGTTTGGGTTGGGCAACTTTAATGGAGGCCAAAAAATTGGTTTGGCTATGAAAAACAGTATCAGGAAGACCTAAATCCTGGACCTGCCCCAAACAGCTGGCCATCAGGTGTTCTCCATGCTTAAGGGTGGACTAGGACACCATCAAGTGCACTTCCTGGTTTGAAGACAATGTTTTATTAGTGTTGTGTGTTGAGGTGTCTCTAGCTGCCCATGTAGAACAGCCCCTGAGGGGCCGTAGAGGGTAAAACCCTGTTAATTAATCACATAAATGTCTCTATATGCTACATTGGTCATCATGTTCCATATGTTCCAACAGTAATGGGAGCAATCGCTTAAGAGGAAGCACAGGGAGCGTTCAGTCAAGAGCGCTAGACAAATAACAACCTCAGCCACTAAAGTCTTAGTTTGGCTTACTGCAAAAAAATGTTTGTCCTGTTTTCTAGTACAAATATTGTAACATAACCTAACTGAAAACCATACACATCTGAGACACTTGATAAACAAACTATGATATTAAAAACATAATGCACATGGGGTAAGAAAAATAAACTTACCCTTACCTATTATTTTTGCAGGGTGCAAAAATGGCTGCTTTTCAAATCAGTTCTGAATGGTTCTGACGAGTATGTGATGAGTATTTAATGAGTATTAGTGAGCTTTGAGGAGAATAGTCCTTTCGTATTGTAGAGGGATGTCTTTCCTCTTTGGTGCTATTACCCAACACTGCTCACATCTGCTCTAGCCTATTCTGATGCTGTACAGCAGTGCCTTGCCAGGTAAGCATAAGTCACTCTGACATCTTACGACTCCCACATTAGATCCCAGGAAGAATGAGAGAGTGAAAGAGAGAGGGAACTGGCAACCAGTCCCCACTAGCTACCTTCTGTAGCTACTTGACTATCTGCGGCCCCTGGTGAATTATGGGAAACTGTCGGGCCAAATGAGATTCTCCTTTTCAGTGTTTTAGTTTATTGGCCAAATCCCTTAGCCCTCAGCCAATCAAAGAACACCTGATATGTACAACCATTTATGCACCAGTGTGAGAAGATTGACAACTGATATAAAAATAAATGGGTGAAATTATAATGCTTAATATAGTTAAAGTTATAGTTATAGAAAGTAAAGCCCTGCCTTAAAAATTAAAAGCATTGTCTGCTCTTTTATCTTTAGAATGCGTATTTACATTAGCACAATTTATTAAACAGTTGTTACAAAGTTTATACAGGATTTGAAGCATGTTATTGAAAACATAAATTAGATTTTTCCTCATACAGATAGCAACTGTACTTCCATGACTATAAAATAGCTAATAAGATGGCCGCAGAATGACCTGGTTTACTCCTAAGGCATGCTAACAAACAAGACTCCCATTACACTTTGAGGCATTTGCCAAACATTGTTTGATTGGGTTTATTTGTAATATCCATATAACCAGTCACCAATTCATGAATCAAACTGCAAGCCTAAGGTGGTGTTGCAAGGCATCTGCTACAAGCTAATCCCTAGCTAGATGGACTTCTCTTGGGAAGGCGAGAGTTTCCTCAGGGTTTGCTGAATAAAACATCCAAGTTTATCAGGGAGGAGTAGACACAGAGGCTGAGGAGACGCAAACACAGGCAGCATGGCAGAGATTACCATCAGGACAGAGAAGAGAGATAAGCCCTGCAAGAGAAGCCAGATAAGACAGGCTGTGATTGGAGGGGTGTGAGAGAGCAAAAGGGGTCGGGTGTGTTTGGGGATGGGAAACTAAATTTAAGGTGATGACAGTCCTGGTAAATGTTACATCTCAGAATGACCCTTTACTTTTTTTGCAGTACCAACAGTTTTGTCTTAAAAGCTTAAAAGTTTTCTCACATAGAATTCCTACCTGGGAAAGTCTACCTTTTGACTTGAGCTAGTAAACAACCACCTAGCAATCATCCAAAACAACCTACCAACCACTTAGCAACACCCTAGTTGCCAACCCGAAGCAACTGCCTAGCAACTGCATGGCAAAGTGATAACAACCACACAAAACACCTTAGCAACTGCATAGCAGTGCCCTGGCAACCACACAAAACACCCTAGCATTGTAAAGGCGAGTTAAATACTCACATTTTCTTCAGGAATTGTAAAAATCTACTTTAATATTAGTATAGTGATTTGTAGGATTAAATGAACAATTTCCCACCAGATTTTCATTTAAAACCCCATGGAAATATTCTCCCTCAGGTTTTCAATAATTTTTTTGTTAACAGCATGCAACCATTTAACTGAAAAATTTCACTCCTCATTAACACACAGCACTTTATAATGTAAAAAGGAAAAATTATAGGCACTTTACAACTCAGACTAGAATAGGCCATGGTTTCACACTCATAAAGCCTTTCATAAGACGCATTGAACAACTCTAATCTCAACTAACTTTAGTTGTTTCCAGGTAAAAAGTATAAGCTAACTCAACTCTTCTGTTTTCCAGACAGAATCATTGAGGTTCATCCATCATGGTAGAACTACAGGACTGACATCCCAGTAACACAACCAGGTGTATATGTCATAAAGAATCTAACAGAGATGTTTGAGAAACAGCTATTTCTGCATTTTACTTGCATGACATCCCCACAAGATAGAGAGGCTGCATGTGAAATTTTGCACTACTCCCGGAGCAGAACCATCCCTGTGTATCTTGTTTTTTTCATTCTCTTGTTCACCATCGTTATTGGTTTATTTTTCCCCTTTGCTATCTGCCTGTGGCAGTAGTGTTTTTGCAGTCGTGGTGAATGTCAGAGAAACAGCCTGTTGCTCTCGTCATCTGTCAGCAGGGCTGCTTCCTGTCTTAGTTCCTTATCACTCTCCACTGACTCAGGATCAGCTCTGCCCGGGAGTCCAGCGGCCAGCTCTGCTCAGCATGGATGCAGGCTGGTCTCCTCCTGCTAAAATAAATTAGCTGGTGTGGCCGCTGTTTTTTAAGGCAGTGGAGCATTAATGCAGGAATACTGTATGGTCAAGCAGGAAATGTTTGATTAAAGAGTCCTTTTGTGTCTCATAGAATGCATTATTTGTGTGCTTTGTGCATTTGCCATGCATAACCAAAGAACATTTTTGCATTTGTGCGTTTAACGTGCACCACATTGCTTCTGTGTGTGAATTATGCATACCTATAGGAAAGCGAATTCACAAATTAGGTCTCAGCTGTCTCATTTGTTTTACCATAGACGAAAATGAGATTAGATGGAGGGCGGATGGAAACTTTTGCATGAGTTCTCTGCTTCAGAAAACAAGACTCCAATAATCTCATGTTTTAGAGTTGCAGAATAGATCTCAACAATGTCTCAAACTGTGCTCAGATTTGCTGAAATGTCTAATCAAATATCAAAGATTTTAATATAAACATTTCTTATTAAATTCTATCAAGTTATCCGAGACAAGCTCTCCACATTAATTTTGTTGTTTTATATGCTGTTATCAACAATTGTCATATTTGTGTCTATAAATAAGTCTGAATCTTTTGATTTGATAGGCTGTGTTTGAAGCACTTACTCATAAACACTGCACATTCTGTATTATTCTGCCAAGTTGATGGAGTATGTTGCTTGGCAACAGTAAACAGCCTATACAGTTTAGATTAATGAATTATATTTAGTATAAAACAATTGTATTTATTAATGTAATTAAATGAGAAAATATACATTTTAAAATATGTAAATAATTAAAACAAAATTAAAACAAAACTAAATGTCTTTTTGAACATTGTCTTTTCTCCTTATTGTATTGATACCATATTAATATAACATTGGTTTGTACATTAATGTGGTTTTATTACAACACCATGTACAATGTAAAAAACACATGGTAAAATCTCAGTATATATGCTTATATACTGTACTGATTATATGCAAATTGTTAACAACAGGAAGCAACTCTTGCAGAATTACTCACTCAAGATCAAATGCAAACACACTCTCTCTCTCTCCCTCCCTCTCTGTACGCTGTGAGAAGACCTGCTGCGAGCTCTCTCTGGCTGCAAGGAAGTTCAAACCTGTGACAAGCAGCGTGCTGAAATGAGAAAATGATCTAAGTGACACTTCTTCATTCTTACATGAAACGTGTGATGCAGGGAGGAACAGAAATTATATAAAAGAGCACGGCTTGAGTAAAAAACAAAGGATGAGACACAGCTGCCGGTTGACAAATCCGATATAAAAACAACAAGCCTTCAAAAAAAAAACACTAAGAAGTCAAACGCGGTTTAGCTCTACGAAAACGTCCTCCAGTTGCTTTCAACAATTATCTGCCCGAATCAGCACTACAGAAATGCCTCAAAAAGTGACGACAGACAGATTTTTAAGAGACTTTGAATGCTAATCAAAACTCTGTCATCATTTCTTCACCCTTATGTTGTTCCACATGTTTCTTCGATAGACCACAAAAGGAGGTGTTGACCTGGAGACAAATAAAGTAAATGGTGACCAGGAGCTAACAAGCTCAAAGAAAAAGCACCATAAAATTAGTCTATAACACTCAAACTTACTTTCATTTTATGTAAAACAATGGTGTAACTATCCTGCCTAACATATCTATATATATCTATAGAGCATGAGTCATATGGACTAGTTTTACTTATAGTACTAGATATAGTACAAGTCTATTCATTATTCACTATTAGTCACTATTCACTTTCATTGTATGTAAATAAGCAATGTCAACGTTTGTCAAACATCTTTTTCTCTGTGTTCTACTAAGGAAAAAAAAATCATTTGAGTTTAGAGTGACATGAGTGTAAATAAATGATGACAGAATTTTCATTTCGGGTTAACACTCTCTTTAATAATCCTCAAATCAATACATCCAGCTGAAATACACAATCCGTTCTCACCTTTCATCCAGTCTGAGACAAAACAGAACACAGGTGAATTAGAAATTTGCTATGGAGGCAAAGCCTGGATTTCATATAACATCATTAATTCAAACCAGGCTGCGTGGAAGGTGGAAACAAACTGGATAACTGACAGAATCATTCACTGATGTGGAAGAGACTCTTAGAGTGGCAGATTGTTTTCAGAAAGGAGAAAATTGAAGGCGTATGAGAAACCCAAACTCACAACACTTTAAAGACATCCGTGTGGATCATTGGAAACAGATTGCTCCAAGAAGCATGCAGTCTGTAGGACCACAACGCCCCATATGCAGTTGGAGGATTGTCCTAATGCTGTTTCTAGAAGTTTGGTATGATAGAGCGACAGAAAGAGAAAAACAAAGTAAGAGCATGAAAGAATGTTGGATTGGTTGGGCCACAGTGATGACCACAATAAAGGGTTTTCTCTCACTGAACGCTCCTATGATCTGATATTTCCAGACAGGGATAATAAAAGACAGGCCATAAGATATAAAAGATAAAAAACAAAAAATGAGAGAACCTACATCTTTGAAATAAGATTGCATGGTTTGAAAGAAGACACCCACACAAGATGCCATGTTTTGCAGAAATATGTGAATTGCAGTGATTTACAGATGTTCTCAAAATAGCATTGATAATTTACAAAAACATTTTAAATGTAAAATTATATATAGGTAGGTGACTGGTAAGTCTTTGGCCCCTATAGAAGTCTATGAAATTTTTCAATATAATTAACTTCTTTTGCCAGATTATTTCAACCCATTTCTGACCCATAACAGTTTGTGGCATATACTGTAGCTGTAGCCAAGAACAACATTACAAAGTACAATATTACTTATTTTTGCTGTGAAAAAAGACAGTAATAACTAAAAAATAAGTCAATCACTAAAGGCAGTCTCTGCTAAACATTTATGCTATTGTGTTAGCTTGGCAACATGTGCTCTATTAGAATCAACTGCTGGAATTAGACGAGTCACTTTTTATCCATGGAACACAAAAGTTATTATGAAAATGTCAAAGTCCCTTTATTAAAAACTGCATGCTGAAAACTAGCTGTCAAGTTCAGTTGCATTTGTTCTTGACAAATACATGACATCTTTACCCCTCAACCCCACCTATAAAATGAATGTGTTTGAACAAACCACATATGGTTGCATATATAGGGATATACTTTATTGTATATATAGAGAGCAGAGAGTGAGTCACATTGTTTTGAAATGAAGCTAACATTTGTAGCGACTTTACATCAAACATTGCTTGATAAACAACAGTTTGATTTGTCAATGTTGTCTTACTTTGCAGACCATGTACAGTCCCTTTAATCAGTGAGCATAGTGGACATGTAGTAACACAGTAGTGGAAGGAGGTCCAACCCATTCATGTCATCCAACTGTGGAGAGCATGTATGGAGGCCCCCACACAAAATAATGTACTTCAAATTCACACCTTATGACTCAGCTATGTTGCTCACCATTGCGTTCAGCCCAGCGTCTCTATAATGACAATTATGAAAACAGCACGTTCTTTGTACACCAATAAATTATGAAGACTGAATAATGGCTGATTAGAACACAGGTGTTGAGTTTATTATCAGGCTGTATGCCATTAGTGTTATATGTTTTTAATGACGGCTTTTCTATGCCTGCTGTGATTATGACTTCATCATAGACTACCAAAGCAGTTTTATCTTCATTAATCAAGTGAGTGACTGTTTTACAGTATAGAGTGAAGGAGCCCACAGGTCAGTGTGACATCATCCCATGGCCCGTTTTGTGCTGCCTGGTGTCTTTAAGGAAGTGAAGGGTCTATGGGATACCTAAATTATTTATACTACCTTTCTCAAAAGCCTCCTCAGATGTGTACTGAATTATGAAGGTAGTAAACCCATATAGAAATGTACCAGTGAAAACCTTTCGCTATGACATCCTTACAATTTTATGTTGGAATATGGAATAAGGAGAGTTTTAGAGGAGTTTTAGAGGCAATGTTCCAGAGTAAACAAATGGCAGCAGTACACGGTACAATACAGCCGATGTATCTCATTGAATGTATCCTGATGACTCTGAACATGAAGTGGGTGAAACTGCATCACTATCTATGTGATTGAAAGGCTTCATTTAATTTGTGTATTGTCTGTCTGCCCACCTCCGCCTTTTAATTTCACTCTCTAACCCTGGCAGGCAGGTTTTTTATTATAAATGCTGTTCTGATTTGTTGGGCGTTTAAAATGAACTGCTTTAATAAAACTGTTGTGGTTCACTAGATTAAAAAATGCAGACAAACAGACAGATGGATGGACAGACAGTATTTTTAGCTCAGAGTCTGTCCTTTGTCACTTAGCAATATGGAAAAGAGCAACATAAACATTTTGTCTAACTTCACTGTTTGTGTTCCATTTAAAAATAAAAATTCATACATAGAATGAATAAATAAATAATGACAGAATTTTTATTTACGTGTAAACTATACATTTAAATGTTGGTGTGTATGGCAGCCAATTTCTGTCAAGTATATTGAGAACATGCTAAAGATTTCTAGCTACAGTTGTGCACTAAACCACAAGGAATTAATTTAACCGCACGTCACTCTTCATGATTCCACTAAAAAACAGACACTAAGCAGACATTTCAGCCTAACAGGGAATATTTTTACCTTCTCGACTGATTTATACTGTCTCATTTTACAACTCTCTCACCGCCGTGATAAAATCGCTCTTAAATAATTAGCGCTGTCACAGCCATTGATTGCGGATATTGATAGAATGAGACAGTGAAGTGAGCAAATTTGGGTTGTTTAATTGGAGAGCTGTATTCCAGACCGGGTGCGAGTCGAACCCTGATCACAATCAAGACAAAATGATCCTCGTGCTAGCAAGTGCTAATGCTCGCTGTAGATTGATGCAGATGTACAGTTTGTATTGATTAGATCCTAACTCATTCATCAGATTATACAAAAGACAGAGAATTCCACCCAGCTCCTCTACTATCACATCTGCATCCACTCATGTGAAAAATAGCTCCCACAAATCACAAGTTTCACTCATGTAATCAAACTCAGGCTAGGCACAGCCATGTCTTTTTCATTTTTTGTCTTTTCTTTCTGTTTTTGTGATGTCTTTGGAGAAAAAATATTGATACATGCCCTTTTCTTTTCCCAAAGCACCAAAAAGGCAGCCATTGCCAAGATGGTCATAGTTTTGTTGCATTTAATCAAGCAAGAAATGTTGGTCTTGGATCAGTTATGTCAAAGCTCACACTGTAGTCAATGGTTTCTCTCAGTTTTTGTATCATGTTCAAGAGTGAATTTCATGCTCTCAGCATGTGATGTTGTTTTGTACAAATGTATTCTTTGCTACCTGCTGACAATGGATGCAGTTTCTTTTAAGCAGTTGTGGTTTAGCGTTTTGTAGAGAAAATAAATGCAAATATAAATGCAAAGTCTAAAATGAATGATTCTATTTTTAAATGCGATCTCGAGCATGAACATGTACAGAAGTTTAAACTAAATGTTTTAATAATACTTATAAAGAAGATGTTTTTAAACCAATTTAATTCTGCACAGCCATAAAGTCATAAAAGAGCTCTTTGATTTAAGACTTGCATTTAAAACTCATTCAGTATTACATTTTTCTATGATTTCACTATATGGATTACTCTGATTACGACATTGTTCACTTTCACCTCTTATCTGATTGTTCCTCAGTTGGTAGCATGCGGGATCTCTGTAATCATCTCATGGTCTGTTCCTTACAAATATCTGCAGTCAAACGAGAGAACCCGACACCTGCTTTGTGATTACAATCAAAATCCTGAAGTGTTGAGACACAGATGTATCTCCAATCTTATGTGCATTCCATCATGTTTGATTAACGATATTTTTCTTACCGCTACAACACCCTCATAAATAATCAAACATCCCAGCATAGCTCCCAGTCCAATGTTTGTTTGGCAAACTCTCTTGACCAAGCGTGAATATTCAAAGGCTTGTTTACCAAGGATGCTTATACGGTATTATGGTGTGTAGTACCCAGAGGATCCAACATCTAATGTTGTTTTTGTAAGGACTGCAGAATTTCCGTAAGGAGCCCTTGGGAAGTCATTACACTGAAGCTCTTTCACCAACCATCAATCTGTAATTAATATATGCAATTCAGATAACTCATTTTGGCCTACATCTCCATTATTATCTGGCTAACCGAAAACTAAAATACATCAGATAATTCTGAAACTCATTAAGGAATCACTGAAACCTTGAGGGAAGAATTCTCTTTAATTAAAGGTATAAAGGACATCTGTTAGGTCAGGGATCATCTCCAATGTGTGGACTAATAAAATCCAAATATAAAATGAGAGGAAATGTCTGGTGTTTTGAATGACAGGAAGGAATTAAAGGAATGGTTGTCGGATGTGTGGAATTCTAGGATGCCTTCTAAGTCCCGCAAAGGCTGAAGGCCTTGTTGACCCACGGCTGTACATGCATGAGTGAGCAATGTGTGCTTTCCTTTTGTTCACACGGGTACTGAAAACAAAACATACTGATTAATAAAATAAGACTACACTACAAATGTAACAACTGATCATTTTAAAAAGAGGAATCATTTCTGAATCTAATGAATCACAATTGTTTTTAATGTGTAGGTTTATTTAAACTAAAATTATGTATTAATTGTAAAACAAATTACACTGTAAAACTAAACCTGCAAAGAGATGCATTTTGTTAGAACCTAAAAAAATAAAACTAACCAAGAAAATAAATACATAGTACAAAAATCTGGAGTAGTGCTTTTGTTAAAATTATTTACTTGATCTAAAAGGCATTTTCACAATGAAGGAAAGATGGTGAGATACCAAACACAGGAGGAAGGCTCGAGACAAAGAAAGAGACAAGATTAAAAATGAAGAAAGAGTAAGTAAGTGAGTGAGAGGGTAAGAGAGAGAGAGAGAAAAAGGTAGAGTAGATGCACTTCCACAGTCTTGCGAGAAATATTTAGTCCATATGCCTGTAACATTGATTGCCCGACCAAATGTGTGTGTTTGCGATAACGTGAGTCTTTCATCTAAGGCAGAAAACTACAAAAAGACGATCTACCCCACTCCCTCGTTTCCTTGAAAGAGAGCAAGACAACAAAAGTAAAAGATCTTTTTTTCTCCTCTGTGAGAAACGAAACAGCTTGTCTGGTCTCGTTTGACTTTGCGTACAGTGCCTGTTAATTACAGCAACGGCCGTTTTCTTTTGATAATGTCATTTTGTTGGGGAGACAGTTGTTTGTTGAACACGCTTATTAGCATTCTTTTGAAACATTCATGAATCTATCCAAGAAAACAGGTTGGGCCTCATCCCGGCTTATTGTGCAGTAAAGAACTTGTCCAAAGTAGTTGCGCTGGCAGTCACTGTTTAATTTGGTCGACAGAATTGAGAAGAATCTCAGGTGGGCTGCTTTCTGTTTCCTCTCTGCAGGCAGGCGCGCCTGTTGATGCAGAGATTACCTGGATGAAAACACACCTGCGGTTCCTTAGATGTGTTAGTAAATACAGACTCTTGATTGATCCACGGGAGTTGCTTTGACTTATTTGCCTTCAAATTATAAACCAGTCATAGCTTACTCATGGTACATAACTCATCCATCTGAAGCATGAAAAACAGATGATGTCATTTTTTAATCAGTCTACGGTATGGCTATGAAGCATGTGAGATTAGGATGAGTGCGTCCCAAAGGAGCTGTTGATTAAATTCACAGAGGACCAAATGAGTGGCCTGTACCATAGAGGACCTTAGTGACAATGTTTCCAGTTCAACACTGTTATTGTAAGCTAAAAATATGTCAAATAAAAATATTTAGGTGTCAAAACCACCTAAATAGTGTAGTCTAGTGTAATCTGGTGGATTTTCAAAGCATGCATATGTTTTTCAGCTAATTCTAGCACACTGCCACACTACATACTTGAAAGTATGTACTTTCTTGTCACTGACAAAGCACATACTAGTGCACAGTAGAAGTATGCAAATTGGGAAACGAGCAATGAATTTCACAGCATGAAACATAATTGCATACTGTTGCATATTGAATTCAATAGAGGCTGTTAGATAAGCTATTAAAAATAACAATGTTTGCGGTCCTAAAAGTATCCTTAAAATTACACACAATATTAACTTTTTTATAAACAGATTGTAAACTCAAAGTTTATGAGTTTGTTTGGATATTACACTCCTGTTGTTTCACAGGCCCTCTGATTCATTTAGCATTTTAAATTTGTACACAATGTTTTGAACAGCATTAACCTGCCATTGTATCTCCCTCTTTGCCTGCCATAGCCTACATTTCTTTCTTCCCCCTCATTATTGCATGGAGAACAGTTATGGAAGCTTTCGAGAGACAAGCCTTCATTAACATGTTGCTGTAATTTTGCATAAATGCTTCACAAGGGGCTTAACATGTGGCTGTAATCTAATGGAACCAACATGAGTAAAACATGTTGCCTCTGTGCTTGCATTTTAAATGCAAGCGGAGTTGCACAGAAATGTGAATGAAAATCAGATTGTGAGGTTAGTGTGACACTGCTGTGGGTTTTTGGTGGAGACTCTTTTGTTACATAATGAGCCCAGACGAATCAAACTGGACTGTATCTGGGTTACTTCCCCTCTGCCTGCCAGCTGAGCTCTCTGTCACTGCTGGAAAACAACTAGCATATTGTGGTGTAAACAAAATGATAAATGAAATGTTAGATGTTTCATCCCCTAAAGAAAGAAGGAAAATAGAAAGACAAATACCTACACAGTGTGCCAGAGGTTCTAAAGCTGTGGTAAGTGATTTCTGTGCCGCTAGGGGCACCAAACTGAATTGCAAACATAAAAAACTGGTGCTAACATGCTTGCTTAGAATAGTAATGGGACAACTCTTTAACAAATGTAAAATTTGAGGCATCATTCAAGCATCTTGTTGGTTTTGTGCCATTCCAAAAATTAGCTTACAGCAAATATATATACAAATGAATGATATGTGGCTTATAACATTCTTGCCCTAGTGATGTCAAAATAGAATTTGATAAATCAAGCTGACATCAAAACAATCATTTTCTCCATTTAGACCATTTGTAAAACACCATGATTTACAAAATTATATCACATGCTTATCACATGTAAAAACATGTTGCCACAGTGACTTAATTTCCCTGGAAGAGGATGTGATTAAATGCAACACAATTACAGACACATGATCCATCACAAATCAGTTTGAGTCTGTCTAGAAATGTGAGTCATGTCTTCATTTTAAGCTACCAGGTGCATATGAACTGGTGGGTCTCTGGTTTTTCACCTTTGGCTAAACACAAGAGCTCAGCTGGTTCAAAATAGGGTGACAGAAATAGTCAGGGAAGAACAAAAACTGATGAAAGAGTGTGAAGAAAGCAAAGATGACCAAGACGCTTTACAGCCATCAGAGTTGCACAAGACCAAACAGATGTGATGTGAGGCTGGAGCAGGAGATTAACTTCCTTACAGATGAGGTCACGAGGAAGTGTTGTCAAGACAAAGAGCCAATAGTTCACCTCAGGATTCATTTATACAGAAACTCAAATGCAGATTTTGCAGTATTGCTTTCATTTCTCGTTTCCAATTTTGAAACATTCCCGTTTCTCTTTTTGTTCTCAGAATTCCTCCTGAAGGACATAGCTATGGGGGACAATAATAGAAAATTACAAATTACATATATCGTAACATATTTGAATAATATAATTAACTGTTGTGATCATAAATGTGTTAAAAAACATTTATATGAGAGCATACGTAATCAGGTGTGAAATGTATAAATACATTAAGAAAGAAAGTAAGATTAAATTAAATACGAAATAATACATTTATTTCAATTAAAAACTAAAATACCCCCTATAAACAGCTTGCTTTTTTGTCAGGAGAGGTGTAGTCCTACTAAACTGTTCTATAATCATCAGGACGTAAAGCATGTCAGGAGATGCTGATTCAGTGTAAACCTGATCTTGAAAACACAGAGGGAAGTTCCGGGCTGTCAAGAACTCCACAAATACAGTGGGTTGCAAACTTCAAAAAAAGGACGGAAAACATCTCTGCCCATCTCTTTGTTATTGCTATTCTGCGGACAAGCCTCATCAGCAAATTCTGGCATCTGAAACAGGTCAAATTATGCAAGGAACGCAGTGTTTGCTGATTGGTGCCTCCTCTCCCAACTCGCACTCGTCCATTTGGTGTTGAGACTGCTGATTATAAAGGCACACAGAGAGAGAGAGAGCAATCACATCTCAGTCTTTCACAAACACAGCATGAAA
>JAZGTI010001624.1:0-42617 GCA_036877585.1 Botia kubotai
TGTCATACATAGTTTGACAGGCTAAATTCACAACTATATTTAGACCACTTAGCGATTGCTATCAGGATGTAAAAAGACTTTCAACCAGCATAAAAAAAGTTTCTGGAAAAGATCGCCCACCCTCCCTATAAAAATTTCTCCCTGTCCAAAAAGATTGATGCTTAGAGATTTAATTCCATCTATGCTTTCGATAGCATTAGCAAGTGAATCACATAACTTCATTTGTCATTGTCTTTGTCAGTCTATGACATCAGCGCGACCAAAATAGCCTCAGACTTGACTGTCCACTGCATGCTAATGGGGACTGATCAATTTTATATAACCAATTTCCTGGTACCTAGACAAAATGCCGTGTTGCATCATGCCAGAAAACATGACATCTCATTAATGTTTCACAGAAGTTACAATGGATTGCGTGAGTATTCTTACACTTAAAGGGCCAGTTCACCTAAAAATAAAAATCGTCTACTCACCCTCACAAAACTAACACAAAACTAAAACCCTCACAAAACTAAAAAAAGGATTTTCTTATGAAGCAGTCTATGATCTGTGTGATATATTGCACGTCGTAATGTTTATAGATTTGTGTGAGGAATAGAACAATATTTACCTAACTTTTATGCCTCGTGTTGATGTAACATTTGACTTATGTGAAAGTAAATGAAATCTACGAGCTGTGGTGGAATGTTTTCAGGAAATAACTTACTGGTCAGTTCTCCACATAAAGCCCTCGTTTGGATTCAGAGTACCGGGAATATAGCTGGATTACTTTAATGTAGCGTTTTGGGAAGACAGACAGCCTCAGTCACCATTACAGAGCACTTTGCAAAACATTTTTAGTACTTTATATGGAATTAGAATGATAGGGCAATTAATTAATACAATATTTATTCTTTGGTCAAGCTGTATTTTTAGGATAGACCCTCTTTTTACTTTGACCAACTGCCAAATATTTGTCTGTCTAGTTATGATAAATTGAAAGATAAATTGATGTTAGACACAAATTGATGTGTGTTATAGGATAACGGTGAATAAAACGGTACAGAACGTCTGAAACAAACAAAAATAAAGGGAGCATGTCTTATTTATGGGATATATCGGTTCAAACGACGTTTTGCTGCAGACAACAATTGTTCAGATTTAAAATTCATTGATTCTTTTCATAGAAAAGACAAACTGAGAAAGTGTTTTCTAAATCCTCTCTAACAATTCAACTCACAGAAGGTGAGTTGCCTGATGAAAACTCAACCACACTTACTGAGGATATTTGCTTCATATGTAGAATGACTATGGCAGCGCTACCAGATTTCAGAGTTTAGGCTTTAAAACAGCTGCAATTCCTTTTGACATTAAAAAAATTAAAAATGTTATGTTGAACGTTCTAGGAACGTTCAAAACGTCCAGTTTTTTAGACGTTGTATTAACATTATTGGTTATCAGAATGGTATTTAAATATTTTGTAATTCTGTAACATTTTGAAAACATTCCACTTAGTAAAAAATAACATTTAATATATAATTTAATAAATAACATTTAATATATATAAGTTCTACTAATGTTTTTACAAGAATGTTTTTGATAACTTTGAGAGAACTTTTAGAGAAAGTTAGCCAACATTCTAAGAACATTCTCTGTGAGATGGCTTTTGTGAGTGGGATAGAAGACAACAGAAGACAATCATAATTTCATTTTTGTACGGGTAATGCAATTACAAACATCACCTTCAACACTGCTTATAAAAATAGCCTGATTCTGCAGAGAACAGCATTAGATTTGATCTCTTAATCCATCACCCTGCTTCAGAACTTACTTTTATTTGAAGTGATTTAACTCAAACTTACTTTCTTACTCATCACATTTTCCTTCTCTGCTTTTTAAACATGAACTATGAAAAAGAACAAAAACAACCAAATTTGAAGTCACCTCAGCTTCTGCTGTTGCACTTATTAGCATAAAAACTAAAAGGAACCAAATTAACTTTAACGGAAGATCGGGGCGCAGCATCTGTAATGGATCATCACTGTGCATAATCACAAATAAATGTTATTCATGAACCAGCAGCTGGAGTGGGAGTCTCATCAGTGTCCGATAAAAAAAGACAGCGATGAAAGATGTATGGGAGAGTGAGACACGCGTCATTGTTTAGCCTTCGCTTAGCGCATGTAAACGCTTTATGAAAATGCTTTTCATTGTGCACACGACTGGACAATCACCCCCATTCTATCCATTCATTGTTCCCAGGTGAACATTGTTCATTGCTTCGGATTAATTTGAATGAATCACAGTGATGGGGTGAAACTAAAGCATGCTCAGAGCCTGTGGAATGGGGGGAGGGGCCTATTGCTGTCAGAGGAAGGGAATGCGTCTAGCTGTTGTTGTGCGCTCGTGGGCACTTAAAATTAGCACCACCTTTTACCCCATTAGCCATAGTGACCTCTGGAGAAGCATCACTGAGCTTTGTAACACACCGATCTGGAAGTGATTATATCATATCTACACCCGACAGAAATAAAAGCTTTGCTCATTCGAGCTCACACGCAATCTGCATCTCTTACTGCAATGTTATCGGACAGTCTGCCTCTGAGAAACAGTATAAGACTGTTGTTCCGGAGATCCATCCGCTGTCTACGCTCAGCCAATTAACCAGTGAAGTTTCATGACCTGAGGATTTTCACCAGCTTCTTCCTCTCAGCTTTAATCTTTGTGGTGAAGCTGTAAAATCTAACAGATAAAACACAACACCACACAGCTAGTTCCTCTGTTGGGCTGCTAGAACAAGACCTCATCTGTCTTTTCCTTTACTGGTTAAAGTGTTCCAAGCACCGTGCTCAGAAACTTCCATCCAACTCATCTTTGCAGCTAAAAACTAGAGCGTTCTAAACGTCCTCAGTGGTTTTTATTTAATGATATTTTTGAAGAATTATGATGACGTTCTTGGTAATCACAGAGCTTTAGAGGATCAATGAAGCTGTCAGACAGAAACGTGGCTAAGTACCTCAAGTCTGTCACTGAGGAAAAATCTTTAGTTGGAGTGTCAAACGACTGAGCTGTTGATTAATTGGAATCATTAATATGTCCTTGATTCATTCCTCAAAGTCCAAAGTCTTTACATGTAAAGCAGAAGAAATCAAGCACACGTCCGCTACATTTAAATGTAACTTAAAAACGCAGCTCAACTCTTTATCCGATAGAAACTTTGACTCGAAGTTTCAAAATGTTCTTCGATTGGATAAAGAGATCTGTGGTTCAACAGTTCAGGAAGCCTCAAAATGACAACGCTAGCATGACCAGTTTTCAAAACATGCACTGATGCCGTATACAGTGTCAAGCAGAGTACTGTCGAACTGAAAGCATGCAAATTATTTCTCAAAATGACATTTTCCTGCATTGTATATTTGGCAGTTTCAAGGCACGGCAGGCTGACTAGAGCTACACATGACATTTGAGAATTAGGCTCAGTTTCAGAAAAGTACGTCCTTTGCAAAAGTTCAAAGGCAAAAATTCACTCAAACTGTCAAAGGCTGTTGCGAAGTGACTGTTCTTAAGCTCAAACAGTGTGTCCGCGGAACGCCCACAGTCTGTTCTGACACATACTGCACGCAAACAAGAAAACACTTTATCCACCTGGCAAAGCTCTAATGTGACTGACTGGACAGTAATCCACATTTTTTACATCACGAAAAATAAATTTGTAAATAATTCAGTTACAATTACTGTCTAAAAATCGATCTCAGAAAGGTATGCCAAAACATCACATTAAAACGCACTGTAGCTGAATGCTCTGCGTTTCGGTCAGATGGTCTCTTTCGGCCTAAGTGGGCGGCTCTTGGCCAGAATAAGCTGTAGTGTGGAGCAGACCGTTGGCCGTTTACTCAACTCTAGCTGCAAGACTCCACAGTTAACTTCTTATGTGGCACAAGAAAACACACGACAGTTTCAAGTAAAAAAAATAGGACAGTGTCCCTTTAAATGTCTGTCCCACTCTCTCTGCACAAGACCTTTTTACTCCCCTGAGCTTTTATTAGAACGGAAGTGCCTCTGGTGAGGCTTCGTGTCGCTGCTTCCTCAAACACTTCAGATATTTGCACTGAATCTTGTGCATCTGCTCAAGGTTCTGCAGGAAAAGCACAATCCATTTAAATCACCATCTGTCTGGCTCTGAGGGTCCAGAGCTACCTGACGCCATTCAGTCTTCTGGTCCCGTGTCAATCGTAAGAGAGAGTCTGCAATCTTAATACAATCTTAATACACAGAAAACTATACAAGCGCAAGACTTGAAAATTATGAATGACAAAAACGCTGCAAAGCTGGAACTCATACATATACATATTTGCTGCATGTTTTAAACATCTTGCACACAATAAGATAAAGACTTATTAGTTATTAAGAACTAAGACTTATTAGTTATCAATTTAAACATATCATTAATTTATCAATATGAGCAGTCAGTCAGTCTGTAGTGATGTTGGGCCTGTAGTAAAATAATCGTTTTATTTTAGATCAAGGCAGCCCAGATTGTATAATAATTTGTGTTTTTTTTAGGCTTAAATCCTTGAATGCAGGACATGTGACATAAATTACACATACATTAATAAAATACAATAAAAGACAAGAACATAATATCTGACACATTTTCTGCAGCCATTTTCAAGCTCCCATTAAGAGAGATTGTGGATAACAGCTGTGGCAATTCAGCCAGACATAAACAGGCATAAAGGAGCGGAGGACATATTCACTCCCGCCACAAGTACGTCGCAATGTCTTGCTGTAGGCTCTCTTTTGAAGCCTTTAGCCAGAACAAGATCAATAATGACTCAGGACTGGGAGAAAGGTGGAAGTCACTCAGTGTAGGGGACAGAAGCGCTGCTTTCTTACAAAAGACTTCAGTGGTTGACTTCTCTGCTTGACTGATAAGTAGAGAAGTAGGAAAAAGGCCTTTTTGAACTGAACTTGCAAGTCAAAATGCAGATAACGAAGCAATTTATAGATGTGCTGCTTTACAAACTCTTTTGTCTTCAGGGGAAACACTCGAAACATGTATTGAACGGTATGAAGTTGAACACACAGCCAATGCTGTAGCAGAACGCTGAGTGAGCAGATATTTAAATAATTATTTGAGCCAATCGTTATCCGTAAACAGGTCATTTAAAAAATCTATTTTAAAACATTTATTAAGCTTGGTAAATGTTTATTTATACATAACCGAATCCATATTTTTATGCAAAATTCTATACATAAAAATTTGCTGTTTCATTATGAATGTAACTAAATGTACTAAAGAAAAAAAGGTACGTTGTTTTTAATTAACATTTATATTAAAAAAATGTCTTTAAGATAGATTAGAACTACCTTGTGAAAGGATTTTTGCATTTCAGAAGAGGAATGTTTACTTAAATACAATCTTTAAGTTAACAGTTTGTCCAGTCAAGCTCCTGAAGGGCCACTGGCCTGTTAAATTGAGCTCCAGCCCTAATCAAACACACCTGACTTGTCTCAAGCTCAAAGTCTTCAAGATTACCTGAAAATTACAGACGAGTGTCTTTAATTAGAGCTGTAAATAAACACTGCAGGACAGTGGCCCTCCAGGAGCAGGTCTGGAGACACCCAAGTTAATGTGCTGCCTAATGTTTGGAAATAATGAAGACCAAACTTCTGTACAAGGTGTCCCTGTGCCCAGTTCAGCCATTTATTTCCAAAGGTCCAGGGAGTAAAGTGCTTTTCCTGAACCATATTACAATCACTCAGTTGACTCAAATGTAGTGAGTTCCAGATTACATCTACTGCACTAAATGACCAGACACGCAACCACTATAACAGTAAACTAAACAACTTACATTTACTGAATGCTGCTGGAAGTAAACCTGAACGTTTGAACTGATTCATTCTCATTGGTTCAATACATTAAAGGCTCTTAGATTAGATCTGCCAATTAGATTTTCACCTTTGTCTTCCTGAACCTTTTAATGGAATCTCATAAAACGTTATTATAATGTCTTAATGAAGTGCATGGCTGAGCATTAGGTCTGATGCACAGAACCTAAGAATTCATACACTGTGTGGGTTTATGGTCCTGATTTTGACTCATGTTATGTTTAAACAAATGGGTGCACAAATACACCAATGGCCAGAAAAAGATGCTTAGAAGTTGTTTTTAAGTTTTCAAGGAGGGTTCTGTGGAGACAATACATACCCAAACAGCTCAATACATTCCTAAACAGCTCAATTGGTAGAGCATTGCATTAGCAGCGCAAAGGTTGTGGGTTCGAGTCTAATCTTCTAACTACCAAACTGTGGTAAACAAAAGTGGTAGGAAAATGCTTCAGAGAAAAAAAAAATTATAGTTGGGTCTCTGGGTTGACAGACCCCTTGCCCAGACACCCTGCCAACTCAGAGTTGAAACCCCTGTGTTAATGTGTTGTACACCAGAGCCAACTTTAGATCTGGCTAGTAAAACAAGCCACATTTGTGACAAAGCGTCCAAACTGTTTGCCAATGTAATTAAAACTTCTTGTATAACTGAAAACATGCTTGGCAACCAATCACCCTGGAGTAAAAGGTTCGATCAATGAATATGAATACACATAATTGCAGTATTAGGATTTTACACACGTATAACAGATATTGGATGTGTGCAATAATTCTCCTAACCATAACCATAGCACATTAGAGAAAGCATTGAAGCATGGCCGAGAGACCTTCAAAAAGCACGCCAAAGGATTAGGTAAATTGGCATATTTTACCATAAAATCCCCTGTAAGCCGGGGACCAAGAGCCAGGGTCACAGTGTGCAACTGGAGTTAAGAAACTAGATTCTCATTACGATTGTATTTTCTTTCCTCAGACTCATCATCATTACTCTAAGTGCAGAGATGAGTGTCCCACTTGCCTTAAAGGCCAGACCGGAGGAAATCACTTTTTTTAGACCTTCATTTACACCTCAGCTGTTCGGTGCAGGTTATTCCTGAGATAACCGAGCCGCTGAAGCAGACGCACACACATATACAGCATCCCGGCGTGAATGATGTGGCACAATGATGAGTCACACGGCTAGAGGAACTTACAGGAAGCTAAAATGAATCAAAGATGAGCAGACATCTACTCAGATGTCAAACATATAAAATATAGGAGAGAGGAAGATGAAATTCCACCCACATCCAAGGCCAAAGATCAATATGAGATTGTTGACAAGCCACACAAGCACGCCGGGCCATTACAACAAGGTTTAGAATAAATACTGCAGTTCTGAACAAGTGGTCTGTCGGTATATTCCTCTAAACTGCCAGCACATAAAGTTCTGTTTCAGATGAGAATCAATCAATTCAAACAGATTTAATTCCGCCGCTTAAAGCTGTTAAATGTTAAAATTGTTCTCTCTGATCTTACGGATAACAAAGGTTTTTGGAACACACAAAACCCGTTTTAAAAACTAGCTTCTTTGATTTAGAGCGCAAATCCATTTACTTTAGATGTCCCTAAATAATTTAATTAAATAGACATAAAGTCCTTGTTTTTTTATAGTAATGTTGTGAATTACAGCGGATAGCTTTCAGTTACCCAAGTTGAAAGAACACGTTCACATGACTATAGTAATACAGAAATACATCGTTTCATTAGTTACGGTTTAATCCGAGAATTGTCCATCCTTTAAAAACAACTCTTTGAACCTAAGATTTAATTGGAAATGTATTAGTCCAAATCACCAAAAACACACCAATGGATTACAAAACATTTTCATGTGCTCCGCTAACATCTACTCCAATTATTTTTAACCAGACACGCATGGCATTTGGCGAATCTAAAAAACAAATGTGCCTTTGTATGCCGTGGATCACAGGCTATGAATTCAAATACAAACACATGAAAAGGTTTGTTTGTGCAATGATACGACCGATTAGATTAAAAAGAGTGATGATTCCTAAGACTTTTTAAAGTTTCCACTATTTGTAAAAAGTACTTATTTCTACTCTTCTCTGACAGTGTGTTTTACATAAAGACGGTGTCAGTAGAGGAACCCGCAAAGTTTGAACCCCAAAAGATCCATGTGTATTATCCAGCAAATCTCTCAGCATGAGTGCAGTTTTTCGCTTTAGTAAAGTTTGCCATCTTTCAACACAGATCATGCCTCAACAGAAAACCATTCAGGGATTGCAAAAGCGCAGCTAAACAGGGACCAATTTTCAAAACAGTGAAATGCTTTGAGGCCAGCATGTGAAATGCAAAAAAGTACATTTAAATCTGCATCCATCTCTACCAGATTTCAGGAGAGGCGTGTGCGTATGACACTGGCAGTGAGTTCTGCTGTGTTCAGGGATGTTTTGATTTTAAAACAATAGACATTGGCAAGTTTTAGCAAAGTAAGTGGTTATAAAGAGCTTGCCATTGCCAAATGAATGCTGTCAAACGCTGCCAACATATCAGAGCTAAATCTGCTGTATCTCGGAGGGCGGAAAAGAAAATCACGATGGCAAAAGTGGCTGCCTAAATATTTGAAGCCCTGTGGATATTATGAACAAATGACAGAATGAATAACAGATCGTTCAGTGAAATCATTTAATCGTTGACGCTTACTTCCATTAGCATGGTAGCGTTAACTTTTTACATCTTTTAAAACATAAAAATGTACGTTTTAAATTTTAAATTCAACAACAGGGCACTGTCTGTCCAGTCTCAGCTGATAAGCTTTATGCTAATCAGTTATCCGCAGTTATTTGCATGTTAAGTAATGCATTATACTTGCAGATACTTGCAGATATTGCAGATACAGTAATGCAGATACCTGGTTATGTTTAGGAAACTGCCATCAGCTTTGGTTGTTGCCAATGCAGACAGTAAGGTGTATAAACAGATGCTCTTGTCTAGAATGGGAAGGCATCAAATGTTAACAGTAATCATTTCTTTGCTCATTTTTAAACAGAATAAATACAAAAACAGTACATGTGCCTGTTACATTGCGCATTGAACTAAGCAGCAGGTATAATGATATAACTAAGCAGATGACTGAGGAGGTAATGATTTCTTGTTGGCTTTAACAGGTAAATAAATTGTATTCTTACCATCCCTTCACTGTTCCACTCTTGCTGTTGTTTTACTGCTTAGTCTTGCTTCTGTCAAATAAGCACAGACAAAAACAAACAGAACTACTCGTTATGTTGAGAAATTCACCCTATACATACGATCATTTAACATGTGCTTTCATCCAAAACAAGAAACAAATGGGAAACATCAGAAGTAATTTATTACACAAGGTCAATGATATTGGCAGTACCCACAATGCTGCTCTTGAATGGGTTTCAAGAGTGAGGCAAAGAAGTAAAAGCTCCAGAAAATGGAGAAAAGTAATGTTTTGGTTAATTTTGTGGCTGTGGGCTAGTTCAGTGCTCACAGGACAGTTCAGCCATGTCCTGAAGGTTATGATGTTCTCAGCAGATCAGGTGGAGGTGGAACTCATAAAGAACAGAGAAACATCAAGATTGAATGTTCTGGCAGATGACCTTCAACCTCACGGTGATGGAAACTCTAGGTGCCAGGCTCTCGCTGACCGCAAAGAACGGGAGGGAACATCAAGCAGAAGGAACGTGTTAAGGTAGAAAGACGCTGTTCCAGAGTCAGTTCTGAAGCTTGAATTTGATATATGCAGCTGTAGTGTGTTGTTGATTGAAGACCAGATGTGCTGCTATACCTCAGAACATCTGCAGGGGATTAATAGCTAACACCCACTGTTTGTCTGAGCATTCCGACTGGCAAACTTAATACATGCCACCAAAATACAGACAGTGCTAAACAACCGTAAAACTTTCCTTTGCATACCATTACCCTGTGAAGTTTTATATTTAAAGCCAATGGAAACCAGAACTCGAAAGCATGCAACCACAACACAAAAAAACAAACTGCATTATTCGTCAAACCGAGTGTGGGTCTCAGTCTTTTGCAATACATGAAATGTGATCATCGTTCACCAAACGATAAATGGAATATTGTGTCCTTGGACATCTCATATATTTAATAGAAAAAAAATGACACGTCCAGCGAGGTGAAATGTTGCACAGCTGTTGCGGTATATTTACTGTCAGCGAAGTTGTAATGTTTTACGGTAAATCATCTGTGCTAAATCACAGACAGCTGAGCAGCAGCATATAACTCACTTTGTAGATGATGCATAAGCTTCTTACTTATGCACAAAGCGATAAAATGACTTAGAAATGTTTACTGTACAGGTTCAGTTTTAACACGCAATTAATTGTTACCCAATACAATCTACATTACACAATTTAGATACCCTTAGGTTTATCCAAAACTTAAAAAAAAAAAGTTTCTCTAAAGCCGCAAGTTGTTTATGATAGCAACAGAATTCGCCACATAATCGCATATAGAATTTCACTTCTATAATCAGATTTTCTGAACCAGAATGAAATGTAAGACAGGATCTGAATTTGTTCCTAAAGATTTAATTGGGTTGTGGTCTTTGTATGAGCGGGATGGATAAAGTAACCGCAATTGCATCGGTCAAAAAGGAAATTCTCCAAGTAAACGTTAAATCTGATTCCATGTTGAACTATGAAAACCTGAATTTACAAATAGAAAAACATAAATACCTAAAAAGCTACACATGTTATTTGTGGGTAACTGTGGTCTTCTCTGGTGGAGCTTATCTGTGTCTGTCAGTCAGCGCTGGTAGACGGCCACAGGGATGATGTGTTTGTGGAAGGAGATTGGCTTCCGTCGGGCCTGGAGCTCTTTCTTATAATCATCTGGACGTGCCTGTGGTCAGACAGCTGATCACATGATTCCAGCTGATTCACAGCTCTGTACTTATTAATAAAGAGGACATGCAAGGAGTCATTCTATATGCAAGCCTACAATATAATAACTTGACGCTATCTGGTTTAAGCATGTTTTTCTACTGATGAATCTAATTATGTTGGTTACGTTGGATTAATTCATTGACCACAGTCACATACATCATATATTCTGCAAATATTAATTCTAAAAACGCTTTACAGGTTCCACAGTGTGTACAGTACAGCTACTGGAATCGGTTTATACTCACTCTTGGCATTTATTACACTACATTTATTCATAACATGTCATTTGATTTAATTCTCCTAAATCTCCACAACAACAGCAGACAAAAGTGTGACTAATATATTAAAAAAATAGATCTGTAACCTTTTTAAATATTTAAAGTGCTGTTCTTTGTCTCTATATTTTAAACATTATAAATGGACCTTGAAATGAAATATTAAAAAATAGCATTGCATGACCTCTTTAAATGCCATAGAGTGACTGCAAGATGCATAACTGGAATACGACCTCATTTGGATTCATATCCGAATATTCTGGTGCATGTTAAACAGTTCCTTATTTATTCATTTATTCAGTTGGTCACTCACACATTCAGACTTGTATCATTGAAGTCATCCAAAAACCAAGCAAGCGTGGCCCGGCATGCCGGTGCACGAGCAGAAAATATTTATTTGCCATATGTATAAAACGCATTTACTTACGTTTCTATATATAAATTCAAACTTGCTCCTCATCAATGTATAATTAAATTAATAAAATCTGAATCAAACTGTGTTGAGGGCAATAGGTTTCAGCTTATCTGTCGCTCTGCTCGGCTACCAAAAATATCTGATGAAGTTGAAAAGATTTCTGCTTCATTACTTGTGCCTGAAGAGGGGCGCAGAGTAAAAATCAATTTGTGTGTTACCTAATGAAAATTTGGGACGCGTTACTGGAAGCGCCAGCGTGATTAAACACATTCCTCACATCATATCATCAGGGGCATCAGCGCTGTGGCAGTCGCAGCCACCTGCCAGATAATTCTGTACTGCCGTTCTGCTAAACACCATCCTGTAAGAATACACATGTATGTTACTGCACTGTAGTCCATTAGACATCTGTGAGAACACAGACAATTCACACACTGTACACCATGATGATTAAGGGTAGTGAAACAAGGTTAAATGTTAAGTCTTCATTTTGAATGGTTGGCAATAAGAAATCACTCTCTGTTACAAGCAAACATGAATCTCTGGAGAACAGTAACAAAGCACCATAGTGTTAAACACACAGCTACCTGACATCTGAACAGCACTTACAAAAGCAGATCAATGCAAAACTGTCCGGCTTAATGTTTTTTAAAACACCATCACAACCGGACTAGAATATAAGTGGGGTTTGTTTGTGCATAAATTCCACCAAAATGGGTGGTTGCCAAGGCGTTGCTATGACGTTTGCTAAATTGTTCTGGTGGTCATTAGCACATTGTGTTTGGTTGCTCTGGTTTTCTTGTTGGTTACTAGTGTGTTGCTATGTGTTTGCTAAGGTGTTCTGGGTGGTCTTTAGCACTTTGTGGTTGGTTGCTAGGGTGGTTGGCTAAGTAATTTATTGGCACAGATCACAAAGCCCAAAGCCCAAGTCTTCTTAAGATACGCAAATCTTCTTTCTTTTGCATCATGTTTATATATTAAGCTCATGGACAATAACTTACCCTCCAGGCCATGTGAGGTCGCTGTACCCGCCCCTGCTCAGCATATAGCCATAACATTCTCCATAACGCCTCACTGGAATCATAGCATCCCAGGAGTCTCCACAGTCTGGGTAGACTGAAGGCCACTGAAAGATGATGATACTACATTACACGACACAACACATTTTGAATTATTACTAATGGACAAGTCACACAAAGGTTTTACACTATGCTGGAGATAAAGCAGCAGTGACAGGCTGGGCTACAAAAGAGCTGAATGTACAATCATTTTACGGTGTATTAAGATTCTGATACATTTGTTCCGCTGTCTCGCTGTTCTGCAGAGATAAAACGCCACATATTTCATAACAGGATATTCAGCATGCTGAAAGTAATGTATGAGTTTTTCCAAAAGAGGTCATACCTGGAGATTCGCAATCCTCTACACGGCATGAAATGGCTTTATTTGCCTCTCATGGAGGTTGTATTAAAGGGCTGGACTATCTAAGGGTGTAATCTATAAATGCATTTAACAGTAATGCCGGCCCAAATTTTGCTCCGATTTCAAGGTCATGACCTTCTGTGCTGTCACACAATGAGGATACTTTTGTGTGGGCGTTCTTGGTTTTCAGGTTCCTGCCAGACTGCCGTCTTATTCTGCAGACGGCATATGAAATTCGAGATTATAGTTCAGACAACATTTAACAGGTAATACGCCCGTGTTTACTCATGCATCTAAAGTATTCCTTGTAGAACACATATTACAATAGATCAACAGCTTCCAGTACAATGAGATTCTGTTGAATGTTCTTTTTTCTTTTAATCCTTAAACTCAGATCATCAGAAAATCTGTACAGAAACGCTGTACATCACCTGATCAACCAGTCGTCATCCACTATTGGTGTACGCTTGTGTTACAGCTAGTGTTCAAGAGGGCAAATGTTTTCGACTAGTGCTCTGTAAATAAAACCAGAACACTTTTTTTGTAACTCATCTACAGCTTCTCTTTGGACTGCATTGAGTTGGTCAAAGGGGAAATGAATTTTCCGTATCTTGTGTCTTTTTGCTTGGTAACTGAAACAACCCTCAATTTCTGGCAACCAAACTAGGTTTGTTTTTTCAAACCCATCCCCTCCAACCAACTGGCTCCATTCCGGTATGTAACCAATTTTCTCAGTTAAATAAATTCCCGATGGATCAAATGAAGTCCTGTCCTATATTTCTTCTGAATGAATATTGCGTTTCACTTGGAAATACGTAAAATGATTTGCGAACGGTGTCTTGAATTTAACAGTTATTGGGTGCGGGAATGTAAGTGGGGAAGTATTTACGTCTAGACAAAACATTATATTGGAAATTCATGGAAAAAGATCAAATTTTACTGAAGGATTATATAAAACAAATGCAAGGATAACGGTGCACTGAAAACACAAAAGTGCACAAATGGAGTTGAAGCAGTTTTAAGCACAATCTTTAGTATCCTTATTTCATGATTGAGAGCTAATATTTATACATGCTACAAGACAAACTAATAACATGCGCCGTAAACACATTCGATCAAAATCAAGACCAAATGGATTAAATTAAAAATAACCATTGAACCAAAAAACGTTTTGTATACAAACATCCCAGCCACTGCAAAAACCCTCAACAAACACACAAAATAAACACGCAATATATCATTTCCATTACTGCAGCCTGCGGGCTGTTAGTGGTATTACAATGACAACAAATAACAAACAAAGACTTTAAACCCCAACAATTCCACCTTTGTGGCTAATTACAAATTCCTCTATGAATTTTCTCAGGCTTTATGCAACAAAGGGGATAGAATAGTGGAAAAGTGCCAAAGAACAACTAAGAACAAGACATGGGGTGAGACCAGGTTAACCACCCACAAGCACCAGCATGCAGTGCCCCAAATCCTTTCAAAGATTTCTGGCATACTGTTTCCACAATATCAGGGAAGTATGCAGTAGGAATAACATGCTTTGACATTAAACAATGATTCTCTTGATACCGTAAATCCCTGAGAACTGTTTAGAAATTCAGCTGTACATAAAGTCCAACAGAAATCGATACAGCAGGATCCATTAAAGGTTGTTTCTGCCGACTGAAAACATACACATCACTTAAACAAACTGCTGACTGTGCCGTCATACAGCTGCATTTCAGCATCTCCGTGGTCCATTAGGAGGACAAAAGGAACCACAAGGATTAGAACCCTGATCTTTTGATCATCAAAGACATATAAGAGGAAAGGCTACATCAGCAAATTGTCTGGATGTACAATTTTCACCCAAGAAGATTTCCTCCGCTCTGGTCCAGGAGGTTAATAGCAGCTGCCTCTGGGAGGAGCAAAAGTGGTATATCAGAGTAACAGGGGGTGGCACAAAAGCTTAGCAGCACCCATGAAAGAGAAGCTCTCCTGTGGCAGCTGAATGATAAGGTCAGCTAGACATAGGAGAATGACATGCGGAGGGTAGAACAAAACATACTGACAGCCAGAACACCAGATCTCTGGATTCGTGGAAGTAACCATGACAGACCTTCTCTATTTTACACACACACACACACACACACACGTTTACTTATCTATCTAAATGGGAACATCCATTTGGGGACATAACGATGTCCCCAAAAGGAGGGTTTGTTGGAGTTTGTCAGGTTTTGCTGACTTTTGGGAACAAATTTGTCCCCAATATATTGTTAAGTAAACACACACGCACACGCAAAAGAATGTTTGGCAAGTGGTTTAACTTGTTTGGCTGTTGGTTTAACTGCCACGCCGTCTTGAAATCGTTTGCAGAGAAAATGGTTTCAGCAGAAGTGCATGATATTTCAGTTTGATTAAAGATTAGGAGGATAAACAAACAAACAGACAAATGTGAAGGGTTGACTTGTTCATAACAAGGTCAAGAACATGTTTTTGAAAGCAAATATGGTCAATATTGTTTTCATATTGACTTTATTAAATACATTTTTAAAGATGAAGAACATAATTAACTTTTCTGGGACCATTTTGCGCAACTGTTCTCTGGTTTTGACTGCACACTGCTGCGCCTCGTTCTGCTTTATAGACAGAAAGAGAAATAGAAAAGAAAAAGAAAAAAGGATAAAAGAAAGAAGGAGGGGTGCAGGAGTGTAATATTGGGGACAGGTGTGGAGAGTCCTCAGAGGCTATTCTAAGCTTTTTCATCATTGCCAAGGTTCCTGGAGAGGGACACTGGATATATGAGGTTATTGAGGTTTGGTGGCGGGCTGAAGGGGTCTAGAGAGAAGAGAGAAGCTCCAGACTGAAGCCACTGCCAGGCAGCAACCAAAAGGAACTTTCTGCCACACCTGCCAATGACAAGACATCAATTTGATATTACTCAACTGACAACAGCACGTCGGAAATGCAGAGACCAGATCTTGACTTGTATTTAACTCTGACTTTTCCTTTAACTTAAGCCAAAGGCAAACAGGCTTTGTCAAGACGGGCAATTTTGAGGGCAATTTTTGTAGTCTGAACTGCATAAAATATGATGTTCACAAACCACATTCATATGTGGTCTAAAATCAGTTTCAAGTCATATATTGTTGGTCAAGTCAATTTTGTTTGTTCACATAACCTCATATGAATTTCGCAATACTGCCTACAAAAAAAACATTTTTACAATATAAATGTGCATAAAATGTCTTATATACCTCATATTCATATATCAATCATGCTCAGATTTCATGATGGACATGCTGCTGACAGCTACTCCCAGCTGTTGTATAAGAGTCTCTTGGCAATGTGCTGACACCTACATCGTTCCCATAGCAACAGATGTAAATGCACCAGATACTGACAATGCAGAATAAACAAAAATGATTATGTTAATTGCAAACAAACAGTCTATCATAAAAATTGGATTTGAATTCAAAATGGATTTATGTGCAGTGTGAACAAAACCATATCAGGCTTAATAATCAGGATTCCACAACTGACCTTCAAAGTAAACAACATATACAACAATAAGAAGCCAGAACTCAATTCACTGAAGGCATCGATAAAAGCAGTTTATTATGTTTGTCTTTAAAGCAAGCTTGTCAATCACAAGTCCATGAACAAATCTGCGTAAACAGCAGGGAAAACGGCAAACAAAAAGCTTTACTGTTTAGTAAGATGAGTAAACTGATGTCAATTGACTGAAAGTAACAAATGCCTCTTCCATTAAGCGTACCGCAGCCGGGCTATGAATAAAACACTCTCTGCCTTTACAAAGTTTAACATCAAGCTGTTTTCCATTTAAAAACCACAGCGCATTTAGCACATCACAGCAAATCATTGATCAGTCCATTTAAATGTGCAAGCACACTGTACTTCCATGCTTTTGGGTCGCAGGTAGGGACGATAAGAACCTTTACGTTCTTAAAATGTGAGCGCACTATGACAAAGACAAATCAACTGTTTTTTTTTCATTCTTAAAATTTGTAATCCCACCTACAGTGTTTTCATGGGCAAGACCCTTTTATAAGCTCAGACCATGTAATTCAATTTGACAAGCCGCTGCTTGTCGGAACGCAGCAATTGATTCGAAACTTAATATTAAGGAGCGTCTGCACATTCCTCTGAGGTTGTGATGGATCAAAGACGAAAATCGGTCTGAATGCTCAACTTGCTCATAGTTGGAGCGGATAAAAATCCACCTGGGGACGCCCAGGTGGATTGTGGGTATATTTGGGTCAGTGATGTCACTGTAGGTCTCCAATAAAGCGGCATCTTTCTCCCACATCTGTTTCACTAAAGAAACTGTGCAAGAAAGGAACGTACAAAAGAAATAAAGCGGATTAAGACAGGATTAAATTTATCAGTCATTAAAACAGCTTTTAACACCTTAACTAAAACAAATGCTTCAGTGCTGAGGAAAGGGAGCAAGATTTGCAGTTTTGTTAAATGTTTTATCTCCACTGATATGATCTCCTCACCGACACAAAAACTGTTGTAGCATTTAATGCTGCCCTGGGGCTGTTTATAAAATCAAACTCTAAACATAATCATGCAAATCGGTGCAATTACAGCTGACCAGCTGTAAAATGGCTGCCGGAATATAAAACAGCATTTATACCTGTCATGTTACACGGTAGTGCGAGACCAGAGGGGGGGGTGGGGGTATGGGGAGCGAGTTAATTGACTATCTGTGAAAACTGGAGAGTACAATGTTTCAGCAAAGCTGTGTTGAAACTTTTGTGAGGTTACAATTAATATAATCAATTCAAATCAAATTCCCTGCCACTTTGTGACATAAGCTGCGTGTGGGCGAGTCTCAAAGCGACTATTACAGCTGTAATTATTCTCTTCTATCATCGCCTAACTGTAATCCACCCAATAGACTCTTTTGTGCTCTGATGAAATGTACAACTTAATTTTTAATCAAGCCTGATTGAACACATGCTCATAATCTGATGAAATCAAAGCAAAATAAAACAGGAAACATACTTTACCAAGCAACGGTTTTCTCCCTTTTTATAACCCTAATGTCTCAAATGTAAAAATTAGATTTGCAAAACATTTTTCAACATGTTTCCCAAATATTTCTACAGCTCCGTTCACACAGGCCCTGGCAACACTTTACAATACTAACCTATACAATAACATTCGTTAACACATTAGATGTCAAGAACAAATTGAAGGCATTTTTAAAAATCACCGTTCATTGACCATAAATTTTGGTTAATAATGGATTAAAACATACAACTACTCATATTATAAACAGTATATGTGTATATGTCATTATTCAATGTTAGTTCATATTAACTACTGCATAACCTGCATAATCTGTAGTAATACAAAATACTATTTAATAACACAAAAACAATAAATTCACAACAGACTTTACTCACTTCCATCTTCATATAATTTCTGACATGTTTTAACAGCAACAAAGATGTCCTGCTTCACTACAGGGTTTCCCTATGAAGAACATAAAAAACACATTAAGTAAATCAGTGTCTGTTACCATCAAAGCTTGGACACTACAGTATTTGGGTATAAACCAGAGTACCAACTGTTCCTACTATAAGATTTAGTAAGACTTCCATTAAGTCATTGTAGAATGTCTTCATGTCAGCTCAGTGAGGACATTTTGTAAAGATGGCTCATTTTAGGAAATTTAAACTCATAGGCTTTTGATTATCTTCTGAACCTGGAAAGAACAGCAAACGCCACAAGCCACATGCAGGAATTTTGGCTGGCACTGCTTACTGTCACTTATTACAGCATAAATTAATTAAAGCAGGGGAAACCCAATGCTAACTGACTAACAGTGACACTAATCCAGTTTGACCTTTTCTTGGCAATCCCCTAAGAAAGGTTTGTCATCGTTTTATGATCGCACATGGCTGCGAGCTTTGAAAATCTTTCCGCTAAGCAAGCGTGTTAGCATGTACTGTACGTAAACAGGTGGGGAGGTAGGCATTGATGTTGTAGCGCAGTTGCTTGTGGAGTCCGAGACACGCAGCTCTGAGCAAAACTCGCTGACTGCAGTCAAAGCAGGACCCCTCCCACCCTTCTAAAGGTAGAGGGCGTTCTAAATCATCAATAAGAAGAGCAGAGCGTGAGTTCTTTCACTCCATCAACCAATCAATGGCTACTGAAGGAAGGAAACCCCGAGAGACAGAGTATAATTAAAACACATCAGTGCACTGCAGAGATCACAACAAAGGAGCATTTTAAAAGAACAAGACAGATGCCAGTTCATGCACTGTAAATAATGCCGACAAAATACTCAAAGATCACTTGATGATAGTAGGTTTAATTGGCTTAACAAATTCCAAGAACCAAGAGTCATCTTTTAGGTACACAAGTAATGGATTACTAGGCAACTTTTCCATTGCGATATATTCTGATCCTTTAAATCGAAGAAAAACTACTAATAGATGAAACATTTTTGAGTGAACTATTTTTTAAAGGGGTACTTTACCCAACTATCCATAATTTACTCACCCTCATGTTATTCCAAACCTATTTGACTTTTTTCCGTGGAACACAAAAGAAGATATTTTTAAAAATGTCTCAGAGGATTCGTGTCCGTACAACGGAAGTCAATAAGCGCCACTGTTGTTTGGTTAATATAAGTCATATAAGTTTAGAATGACATGAGGGTAAGTGATGAAAGAATTTTCATTTTTGGGTTAACTGTCCTTTTAATTGATAATAATCATAATGATGTCATGTTTTACGGAAACTTGACATTTTAATACATTTATTTAAATAAATAAATAAGTAAAAATAAAAGCATGTAAACTGTTGTCTATGTTCTCGGAACATCTCATCTCTACAGTCTAAGACCAGAGAGTTACAAGCCGCCTCTTATAGACCTGCGTCATCAGAGACCATGAGAGCAGCACTGACAGTTCTTTACTGGAACACACAGTCTCGTTTTTATTAGTGAGACGAGACGGACAGAGGAGAAAAGAGTTCGTCAATGTCACACAATTCAAAACTCTAAAGATGAGACAGTCCCCAAAATAATATCTGTGAGAATGAATATATAGACGTATACTCCTGTACGTAGACAGAAAGCAAATGATTTTAACAAGAGAGGCAGGACGCTTCTGAGCCGAGACATAACACAAGGGTATGTACAGACATAAGGGTATGTACAGAATGAGCATTACAAGAGCACTGAAGTAGAGAGAAGTGGGAGATCTGAGGGAAAAGAAAGTCTATTATCTGTGTGTGGGTCATTTTTTGGAAAAAAATAATGCATTAAAGGAAAAAGACTTTAATTCACTCTTTTGTCAAGATGCTTTCAAGAACATTTCTAGCAGAGGCATCAGAGATCTTTCATTTCAAATGGCTGAATATTTATTAGAGGAAAAATCAAACGCTGGCATTTTAAAATAATGAATATTCAACAAACACACAAACACACACACACAGGGCTTTCTGACATATAGAACAGAACAACTACATTTATGCGCATTTAATGCTTTCCCACCTCATGTTGAAGGGCAATCGTGAAATCTAATCTGGATGATTTTGATTCACACGTTCTGCAGTTCTGAGATACCAGACCAAAAAACTCTGTATTAAAGGTCTAGCAGCTCACAAAGCACACCAATAAAATCTGACCTCTTAGCCAAGGGGCAGCTAAGGGCCCAGCCAGCCATGAAGTCAGGATATCTGAAGCTGGAGGGGTCTTCTAAGAAGGCACACAGGAAAATTGTGGGTTCCTCATCATGGAGGGGTCCGCCCAGAAACAACTTCAGAAAAGACACCAGTGAGAACAAGAGGCTTAATCTGCCAAACCCTGTTTCCAGCTGCTCCTTCATTATCTCCAGTCTGCAGGAGCTTTTGTGTATTGTGTTGACCTACCTACTGTTTCTCCAGGGAAAGTTGGGTAATGGAGTAGCCACATTTTAAAACTTGTTTGGTCCCCTGTAGCACCTCTGAGAATAATTTCTCATAGCCTAAATATCTTGAGGTGCGACACAACGCTTTGTTTTCAATTTAGTGAAAGTGATAGAACAACCAGTTCAGTTTATAATGTCCATGCAAGATACAAATGATAGACGATAGTGTTTGGATGGTGCTTTTGTCCAAATACTGCAAAAAATATTATATTATTTCAAAACTACCATGGTTTTGTTACCTATGTTGTCACCTGTAATACTGTATTCCTGTTGCAAATATTGTATTACAAATAAGCGACAGAACAAACATTGTTAAACATTTTTCATATCAAATAAAACCCGTCTCAACTGACTAAACAAGGTAATACGCTTCTGACAAATAGTGGTGGAAAATATGAAATCCAAACTAAAGAGAAGTTCACCCCAAAATGAAAACTCTTTCCGGGAGTGAGCAAAACTAACAGAAAGGTAAATGTCTTTGAATAATTGCTATGCAACATTTGGCATGACAAATATAAACAATCCCAGAATTTATATTTGAAGGGACTATTGCTTTAAAACTCGATTTACAGCACAAATAACACGGGCAACTGAGACAAGCTGATATTAGATGTTTCGAGTCGTGGATTTCAGCACAATTTTTGTTTATTAGTTGCGTACAAAAGAAAGAGTCTCTTCGGGGAAAAAACACAGGTGGCATTTCACACAATCAAGAAGGAACTGATGTGATGAAGGATCCCTGAGGGCCCCTCACAGTATCTGATGATTAGATACATGTAATCAAGGTGACGTAGAGCAACTGAAGTGTCGTGTATCCTCAGCAGAAATAAACACTTGGCCGAGAAAGTTACCTGATGCTAACTTAATCAGAGCTCATGATTACTAAGGTATTCAATTCCAGATACATTTCACAGGAAATTCTGCACACTCAGTTTCTGTGACATGATTGATGTCGAGCATCTCAGCCAGTCACAAGCTCTGTTAGGTTTCCCTGTTTCCCACATTTATCGCTATACAAACTATTACAGTAAATTAGGCGTAACATCTTGATATTGCACTTTTACCGCACCATCAGCAACTAAAACACAATCTGGCTCTCACCTGCCCTGCGTCAAACTTGCTCGGCACCTGCAGAAGGTTGTGCAAGTTCACGTTGGTCTCCTTCTCCAAAAAACAATCCATGAAGATGTTTCGCAGTATAAAGACACGAGGCTGAAGACAAGAAATGATCGTTTAGCCAGAAAAGATGCGCCTGCAAAATAAACATTCATACTTCTCACATGTCAAGTAATGTGGTGGAGTACATTGTGTGTTTCATTTGCATTTAAGTTATGCGCACCTCTGCATGCCGAAAGAATGCCCCAATTCCCACCACAGTCTGACAGCTTGTGAAGAAGCACAACATCTGGAAGACTCTGCAAGACACCACATAAAACAAAGAATGGCAGTGAATGGTGCCCGAGATTTTAAAGCTCCAAAAAGTGCTTTCATCCTTTATAAAAGTAGACCATATGACCCCAGTTAATAAATGTCTGAAAGAAGAAAGTCCTATACACCTAGAATGCCTTTATTGTGAATAATTTATGGGCTATTTTTCATTTTTGGTTGGAGTACCCCTTTAAGAGTTTTCACATAATGTTATGTAGAGCTCAATTCAACCTGGCCAGTTACACTTAAGAACCCGCCATCAAAACACATTACGCATCAATATTTTTCTGTTCACTAGCACCGTTACACATGTCGATGCACATTGACTGAGCAGCAAAACCATTTCTTGGTCAATGCTGTAGAGAATATGATGCCTACCCCCTCTGATGTCCCAGGGAAAGGTCAAGACAGGCAGGTATTGAGTGAGAAGCGGCAGGTGGAATGAAGCACCTGCAAGAATCTGTATTCAGCAAATGTGCTTTCAGGACTGTTGAAAAACAGGACTCATGAAAGCTGACGGCATTCATGAGGATGTGAACACGTGTGCTTTTATAGACTAATTGACAGCAGAGAAATGAAAAGGTCCTACATCATTTGCTGTTTGAAAACTCATTTTGTTTTAAACTTTCTGTACTTATTGAATGATGCATTTTCAAACTGCTTTGCATAATATAGGTGATGGACTGTCCTTAACTCCCACAGACTTCCTAAACAGCAATCAGTTACTCTATTGTGTACACAAAACTAACAGTATAGCCTGATTTTTAAAAGATTCCTGTTCACCTACACACATTATTGTTAAGTATTTCTGTGGCACCAAACATCATCAAACAGAAAATATACTCAAATATTTTAAAATATATAAATATACTCTGCTGTTATTAGCTGTGCTAATATTCGCACAATTGCAGTTTAAACGTTAGTACGTTTAAAAACTTGAACGAGTAACACTGCCCAATTAATTTGTCGATTTTTTTTCTGGGCTTTGTACGTCATCAACAAACACTGAGAAACAGAGTATGCGAAACTGAACTAACCATTGCATAATTGAACACATGACATCAATATGATACACAAATTTCATTAAAACATTGTTTGTCCTTGAAGGCTAAATTTTTTGGTCTGGTAAATCTACAGGGAAAATGCCCAGCTCCACCGCCAGCTACTCTGCCAAGTTTAGCAAAACGCCAAATGCCATAAGATTATGACAGAATCTGGAGAAAACGAAAACAATAAAGTGGAAATAAGAATTCATGCACTGATGCACTGGAAAACAGTTCCCAGAATACTAGACTGCCAGGTCACGGCCAGTCAGCAGGCTAATCTCACCTCAGCTCACTGTGGTTAACGAGTGAAGCTGATGTGTCAGGAGGGGTGATGTTTGGAATAACTTCTGCATATGCCACCCGTACCTCTGTCAATCAACAAGAGGTCAAGATGCCAACTGCAGCCTTCTCACCTGCTCAACAAACTCAAAGCTCCAAGCCCCTCCCCTACTGTGAAAATAGTCCTTTAATAAGCCTGCCTCCCAAAAATAAGTCTCTTGAAATCGGCTGTAAAAAACAGCGGAGGAAAGGTAGACACTTGTAAAACAGTTAATAAAAAGGCCTAGTTGAGAAGGATCGACTAGGGCCTTGTTACCCAGTATAACTTGAGGAGGGAGAGTTCGGATCGTGTTGAAGAAACGTCTGCTTTCAGTTGCATAAAAAGAGCGGGAATCTATATGGTGTATACTTTGGCGAGAGATTGAAAATGGAGAAAGAATATAAGAGAGAAGGCTGGGATACAGATGACAGGATAAAACAAATATGGAGCAAATATTCTAAATGTCAAATACCAAAATGTCAAGGCAAATCAGTACGAAAAACACACCTCAGCTGAGAAAATAAAAGACATCATAGAAATTAATTCACAAAATAAAGTCTCTGGCCGCAGCATGCTTACGTTTAGCATGCGCTTCTGGCAAAAGTTTGCGTCAGCCTCTTGCCAGGTAAAAACACCTGCAAGAAGTTATTTTTCAATAGCAGTTGTTAACTGTGGTACAACACATTTTTAAAATGGCCAGTTGAAACCTTTACAAACCACCAAATGCGGCTGTGTTCTGCAGCACATACAAACTTATGCCTCCAAAAGCACATTAAATGTGATACATTATATTAGCAAATATACAATGGTAGCAAAATATAGGCAGAATAACTAATTTTCTAGTCTGTCTTCTGTTTACACTTTGACAGTGGATAGTTTGCTAAAGGAATGAACATAAAAGAGGATATTTTGAGAAATGTCTCGGTGGTTTTGTGTCTACACAATGAAAGTCAATGGATGCCACTGTTGTTTGGTTCCCGGCATTCTTTGAAATAGCTTCTTCTGTGTTCTGCAAAGGTAATAAAGTCATACAGGTTTGAATTACATGAGGGTGAGTAAACCATCGAAGAATTTTCATTTTTGGGTGAAGTTATCCCTTTAAAACAAGGGTGCAAACAATGAGATTAAATTATGCCACTAAAAGCATTACAGGGAATTGTAGTTTTCTGAAAATTGTAGTTTTCTTTACACAGACACATATACACACTGTGTTGTCAGACATACAAACCAATGCCACATAAATCACCCAATACACACAGACTGATTCTTTCCTCCAATGTACTTTAGTGATCACACTGGCTCAGAATCATGCATAACTGTTCAGATCAGACAAAATGTATCATTACACACAACAGAGACAAACGCTCACCGTCTACACGCAGACAAACACCTCATTACTTCAGTCATCAACAACCAGACACCCCATCAGCACTCAGCACTCAGCTACGGATTATACTAAAACACAATGTACAAAAATATGATTCATAACAAAAACTGACTTTTTCCAAGCACCATGACAACAGGGCCATCATGTGGCGGACTTGAATTCTGCATGGAAAAAAACGTTGAAATAAAAGGGTTTTTAATCAGAGTGGGGCTGTCTTAAAAATACATATAGTAAAACATGGATCTGAGGTACATAGATTACATAAATACATAGACTCTTTCATTCTTTTCATATTATGCACTGGGTCAAGTTTACCTCAGTTGACAATGAATAATTAAACACCTTAAACCTTAAAACTACCTGGTTAAGAGTTTCTCTGTATCACAAATATCACATCCCACAGTTCTGCCAAATCAACAAAGAGAAAGAGAGACAGGAAGTGAGATATATGACTTCACACAGGTCAGGGTCAGACTGCTTATCACACGCCCTAGTTAGATCATTTCTCATTTTTAATAACATTTTTATCAGGTAGGTGCCATATGTCTTGAATGTTGATTGATTGATTGATTACATGTCACCACATCAATGTAACTAGAGATTTAAGGACCTATAGAGACCGACACAAATATTAAGACAAACCCACAGTGAAATTCCAGTAAAGTGGTCGAATGTTTGTGTAACAACTGTGTGAGGCTAGCAAAAAAACCAACAACATTAATTTTAAGAGAAAAACAACAATTGTACTAGAATGGTAAATCGAGATCTGATGGTCATTTCCATGTTGCACGTTGTGTGGAATATCGTGACAGGTGTACAATGTGAGCGTTTCGAAAATAACGCTCATGGCAAATAGAGGCCAGCGTTGTTTATTGTGTTAAAAATGTTTATCGTCCAGACTCAACAAAAAGAGAGCAACGAGCAGCAGAATATAGCTTTCTGTCGGCTTTAATGGAATGACACAGCCGTGGATGTCATGCTCACCGAAAACAGGTTGGAATAATACGTCAGAACGCATCAATAAACCTGATGAGGGCGCCCTCTAGCGGTACGTTATAGCACAACCGAATAATGTTAACTTTGAGAACGTGGGCATTGAAAATGAGTTTTATGCATTTTCAGCGGGTTGTGCTACGTAACGTTGCCACTAGATGGATCCATAGACCCTATTGTACCCTCTTTCCTTATACAACGCCCTTCTCTCCACCGCATGGTAGTGTAGATACGTTGCCATCTAATCTATATGTGGTAGCGCAATAAACAGCGTCTCTTCTTGATTTTTATTGTCAATTTTTTTTATATTGAAACAACATTGTAATAACATTGCCTTTTAAGTATTACATACAAATTTTAATTCATGGGTTGTATGAGGAATTAAATGAAATAAATTACATTACCAGTACACACACACAACAGTAGTTTGTTCTCACCTGCTTGTAATGTGAACAATTAGCAGTAAGTTTGGGAAAATACAATCAAGACGCTACGACAAACGCATGACATCGCATAAAAAGAAATGTGTATTTCCAATAGGTCAGCCAAAAGCAATCTACGTAGACCATCACCGGGGAAAAATTTCTAATTTTGACATTTTTGCACTACCGATATATGTTTTCAAACATAAGCGGGTAAATGTACTTTTTCTGACTTGATGTGAACGCGGATAGTCATTTAAGCAACGACGCCCCCTGTTGCATTGGATGACTATTTTAACTATTTATCCCCAGTTGCTTATATCATTACAGTATAGACATGTAAAAGGACCTAACACAGGAGGGGGCTTCGGACTAAAAACATAGCGTCAACTGACAAACAATAAATACAAAAAATAACAATAAAGAAATAAAGAATCAAAAACATACAAATATAACAGAAACAATGTCTTGCTTTTTATATTAACAGTTTGAGTGTTTACAAGTTTTAGAACTGGCCATTTAAAAACCCACACTTTCGATCACTGTTCTGAATAATGGAGACATAGGTTAGCGCCCTGGTTTTGGTTATGTTTAAAAACGTTTTTTCATAACCCTTATGAAAGAATCATTGTCCATAAGTTTGCAGTTGAAATCGCAGTCCGTTCATTGACTATATTAAATAGGATTAAATATGTGAAGGCGGTGTAATCAGATTGGTTAAAGTACTGCTGCCGCTCAACAGCAGCGGTTGACTGTGAGGTATTCACCGCCACGCCCCCGTCCTAAAGAGTTATTCCCAAACGTCCACCGCTCAAATCCTTTTCTGAGTGTCAAGACAGCTCCTGGTGTGATCTGTACTGTCATAACGGACCATGAAATCATCCATATGGGAATAAACGATGGGATCGCTGCTCGTCTCGGCCACCTCTGACTTGTTGCGCACTTATTATTTCCCTCTGGGCTGCTACACAGTAACCGCGGCGCTTTAAAATGTTTTCTTTTCGTCTTATTCACTGTGTTTTCTATTTAGTCAAAAGTAAAACTGTCTGGATGTCTACCTCGAAGGACTTGCATGTTAAAGCCGCGGTCTAACCGGACTTTACTTACTAGTCGGGTGAAAAATCCCTGGCAGGTGAGAGCGAAACGGGAATTCCGGACAGCGTGTCCTGCGCGCGCTTGAATGCACGAGACTTCTGGAGCAAAAAAACTGAAGGATTTGAACATGATGTCAGCGCAGCTCGTGAGCAGCTGCCGCACACCTGGATTATGTGTTCAGATACTGTACAGCCTTCTCTTACTGTGGACCAAAGAAATGGATGGGCTGTCGGACTTCTCAAGTGAGTCCTTACACAGATTATGTTGTCACATAGTCATGTTGACTTAAATGTAGCCTACTTATTAATTTACTCCTGTTTTCAGTTTTATAATTGTGTTAAAGTAATTGCAAACAATTGCCACAATTAGAGTAACAAAGGATAATATGAATATATACAAATAATATGAAACATAATTTAATGTATTTTGTTGCCAGTTGTTTTAAAAGCAAGCAAAAATAAGTACAACAACACCGCTTCACTCCTCTTCACTCACCAACCCCTTCCACCAGATTATCTATTTAGGATCATCAACAGTCATACAGTGCAAGCCTGTGATGGAGATCTCCTGGTCCTCAGGTGCCCACGACACTCCACCATAACTGTTCAGTCTGCTTTTTATGGGCAGAGTGAAGCCCTTCCTGAGACTGTGCCAGGACTGAGATGCCAGTGGAGTAATCACAGCTGTTGTGCCACCACAGCACTGCAGGTGAGGCCTGTGCTCACTCTGTATCACATTAAACAGAACAGACCTTATATTGTGGATGAAACATACTAAACACTAACTCAATACAACCATTCTAAAAGATTGTAAAGGGTGAATTAATCAGACCTGAGAGAAGTCTGTTGTAAGATTAGACTCCTGTGGCAGCTGATCTTGTTCGCTTTTGGCTTAAAAAACATAATGTGTTCTCCAGAATCAGGACAGGGCTATTACATTTTCCCTGCCTTTTGTATAAAGCATAGTCTTTGGCTTTTGACTATCCTCTGTATTAGAAAGTGCTCTACGAATGCCAGGGTCATAGAGACTGCCAGCTGCTGGTTAATCATCATGTCTTCGGCCAAGATCCTTGCCCTGGTACCCCCAAATACCTCCATGTGTCATACAGGTGTAAACCTAGTACGTATTTCCTCATTTATAGTCTGAATTGATTATTTCTTCAAATATTTACTCCTCTACACGAATGAAGGTATTTGTCTTACAGCTGAACACAAGAAGAAAGTGATGTGTGAGGGAAATCGACTTTTGCTCCACTGCAAGTATCCCAAAGTGCTAAATATTTACTCAGCCGTTTACGGTAGACCAACGGAAGAGGAAGAATCATGCCCACCAGATTTAGGACAACACCCACCCTTCGGTGAGTAAGTGGGTTTAAGGGAGATTAATTAATCAGATTTAAACAGAACTTGGTATTAGATAATGTCGAATTTTTAAGGAATTTTTTGTTTTTGTTTTGGCAGAATGTCTTTATCATGGGGCAGTGGATGTGGTCACAAACATCTGCTATGGCAAACAGAGGTGTTTAATCAAAATAGATGAGGAGCATTTCAAAGACCCCTGCCCGCCTGGAACAAAAAAGTATCTCACTGTTCTCTATGCATGCGGTATGAATTCTTTGATATTTAGTAATATATTTGTAAATGCATCCCTATTAAAGCCATTGTGTAATTCTGCCCTCAAACAAAAATGAGTTTGTTTAATTAGTTTTGCATTTATTGAGAGTGTGGGAAAAGATTAGCACGTGTCCGTCGCCTCATCTCAGATTGTTGATTTACCCGGTTATTTTCTTCCTGTCTCATAAATTACAATGAAGACAACTGCAGTTGGGAATGAAAACAGAATGAGCTTGGCATTTTTAGACCTCAGGGCCTTCCTGTAAGACTTCCTGTGATTGCGTAGAATGCCAGGCTTTTGTTACTGATTGGAAAGCAGAATCGGGCAGTTCACAGGAAAAATCAGGATTACTCATCAGCCCTCCATTGAAAGATTTCTGGGAGATACTGTACAGTGGTGCCAGCTTGGCCTTTGAGGGGGCTGGATGATGGAAGTGTTTGCACTGAGAGCTCTGTCTGTTTTGTCTTTTTTTCCGAACAGTTCCACAAACATTACTCAAGGAGGCAGATCCCAGCAGTTTCCAAACTACCTCAGTTCCTAACCAGAGCACCAAAGGTGACGATACACTGTACAGACAAATAAAGTATAAAAATAAAAAACGTAATTAAAATATTTTTTAACATTGTTATTTATAGTGGAACATCCAGTTATCCGAAGCTCAAAGTTTCCCGAAAACATGATTATTGTCAGCAATTCCTTAATGGTATACGGCTTCATCACAGGTAATTTTTGTAAACAGTTTCTCTAGTTTATCATTTCTCATCGTGAGTCAATTCAAAATTCTACGAAATTGTTTGTGAAGCAAGTTAATATAAAAAGCAGCACAAACAAGAAAAACAGATTTAAAGTAACAGTAAAAAAAATAAAAACCAGCCATTTATCTGATCAGTTATTCTGAGGCGTTTCTATTCCTTAAATTGACATGCTGTTCTCCCGCAGAGCATCCAGAGATGGCAGGCCTGCTCTTCACGTCCAGCGTTTGTGTGGGACTTTTGATTGTCCTAATAGCTGTTTCAACACAGATAACCTGCAGCAGACATCTCAATACACGTAGAACACTCGGTAGGAAAAGCAGAACCTCTGGACTAGAAGAAGAGAAGCCAATGAATCAGGACGTTGATGATGAGGAGAACAGTGAAAATGAGAAGGACTCATTGATGGACAGCTCGAACCTTTCAGAAATCGGCAGGAAGTTGTACTGTTGGGAGGATGTGACGTACACCACAGAGGCGGCGGAGCTGATGGAGAGGATCGAACGACGAGATCTGGTGATTCAGGAGATCAGGATGAATGCGTACCTCAATGGAAACACATGCAGCCTGCATGCACATGTGCCAGATGTGAAGCAGAATGTGCAGTAGCTGCACATCGGTTCTACTCTGACGCAAATACGACATCATATATGACATGACATCAGCAATTCCCGATCTGTTTTAGTGACCTGGGAAGTGTTTATGACCTACGATTTATTAAACTCAGCTAAAAAATGAGCTGATTTGCTATATTTTACTCGAACTGAAGCCATGTAAAGAGAAATGTATTTGATAAATTATTGCCTTAAACACTGAATTAACGTGTCTGTGAAATTTAAGTAAAATTTCAATGTAAAAAGTTTAAATGTAAGTGTAGTTTTATTATAAACGAAGTAACTCATCAGAGTAGTTTTCAGTGTAGATCATAAACAATGAACACAAACACGTGTTTATTACACAACATCACTAAGCTTCTGTAAAACCTCTTTCATTGAAAGCTACACCTTTCTGTACTACAATTTCTCTTTCGGTGCCTTGAGGGGACCAGAACGGTGTGACTCCTCTGTCTTAACACTCGAGATGAACCATGTGGTGCGGCTGTGATCCTGAGAGCTGTACAGTAATATCCTGTATTTAAACAGCATTAGGTTTCAATTGAGTAACTGCCAGAGGCACAGACAAAGAGAGGAAAGGTGTTGCATCCTTCTCTCAATTGATCAGAGAAATCTCAATGTCTCACACCGCGCAACACATAAACAGACACATAAATACATTCACATTAAACCAGAGTTTGTTCATTCAAATAAGGCAACCAGAAGTTTAAAAAAAACAAGCAGTTTAATCCATTTTAAACAGATTCTGAAATTACACCACATCTGACACTTAGTGGCATGTATTGGGACAAAACGCTTCACGCTGCCTCGTCTCCTTCAAACCAAATGGAGAATAACAGCAGATTCTGCTGTGACTTATTCTCCGTCTGTTTATCTCGGGCCCCATTTGATATTTGTGAGTCCCTGGAACTGCCTTTTTAAAGCTTGTCTGTCTGACCATTCAGACTGTAGATGTGTGTCGTCATCTGCCTCTTCCAGTTTCTATGGACAACAAATGTTGTATCTTAAAGAAATATTTTGGGCTCAATACAAGTTAAAATACAAACAACAGGTTTAAAAATAGATTTTCAATGCAACGTTTTACGATACCGTGTAAGCATATACAACCTTGCAATTTCATTGCCATGACGATGTAACACACAAAAATCATGTTAACGCATATACCTAAAGCTTGTGGCTATACTGCTGAAACGGTGTATTTTAATGTTTATGGACTGTCTACATTCACTTCCATTGTATGTTGTTTACTGACCCATAACTACAATTCAAAGTGATCAATAATTGTGATGGTCGACAGTGAGGACAATGAGGACATAGTTTATGATCAAACAAAAATCTTAACGCAAGAACAAGGAGAAAGGAACAATTCAGTTTCAGATTTACTCACTTTGAGCTCTTCTTGTCTCCTGTAATAGTCCATCATCATCATCTTCTGCTGTTCTTCATTCATCAGTGGTTCTCGGGCTGGTGCCCCCTGACCTCTCTAAAATCAACAGTCAAATCAGAAATCAGTTCTTCAACCTGCATGTCCATCACCCTAATTTGACTTATTGGCAGGCACAAACACTGTTTTTAAATTCATGGGACAAATACTACAGCAGTGTAGTAGAAAAAATACACCTTTTGAATTTTCACCACTATTTTAGTCTTCTCGTTTTTGCCAATATAATCGTGCAGCTTTTTGCCCCTCTGAAGTTCTTTAGATGCCCACCACAGTTGAGTCTCTTCATCAGGGATCACCTGCAATGAAGCCTGCAAGACAGAGCAGCAGAGGACAGTATTAGAAACTGTCAGCCTTTATTATTATTATTATTGCAAACCACTGTTATAGTGCCAAAAAAAACATTTTTATCAGTTTTATAAACTTTTATTCCTAAACTCTACGACTTGCATAGATCATATTGGCTGTGTAAGAATGCAGAAGGTTCAAAGAAACCTGAGTTCCAGCAAGATCCTCTTGATTTTTAAACTCCATCCTTATTGGATCATGTGGAGGCAGCCCCATTGGGTAAACTATCATCACGGCTCCTCGCAATTGGTCCAAAGCCTCTTTAACCATATCCATTGTAAGGCAAACATTGGCTTGAACTTGTTTCTTTAGAGAGAAGAAAACGGATTGACAGGGATCACAAAACCTATAAGACTGGTAACAAACCAATGTTTAGATGTGTCCATGTAAATATCTTACACATACTTTTGAGATTAAAGCTTTGGCCTCCTCCATTGTTCTCCTTAAAACATCTTTCATTTTCTCATTTGGAGCTAAATAAGAGAATGTAGACTTTAGTTAGAACGGTAAATGGAATGAATCAAATGTAAACTTTGAATGTGATCGGACTACCATGTCCATTTCGCCGTCCGATCTCGTCTTTCTGAAACTCAGCTCCGCCGCTGGGAACGCATCTGTCCTGCCATTCATCTTGTAGTTTCAACTCAACGATCTGATCTTCGGTCAACCCTTGCATATTCGGCGGAAGAGAGATGCCGTGATCCGCCAGCTCTGAAATTTCTGCACAGCCGCAAACCAGTTTAAAACCACCAGGTTGTGTTTTAAGATGCAACGTAAAGCATAACAATTTAGTTATGCAGTTTTTCCACAACACTTGTCTTTTTACTTGACCTGCTATCAATACAACGGATGCATGTTTTTGAATGTCTCTTCAACGTGTATAAGATGTCATACCTGAGCAGACCCTGTCCACCTTTAATCGTCCATTATAGATCTCGGTGACCTGCAGAGTCAGAGTATCAATCGGCACATCCACCGTGGTGTTAAAGAGAAACTGACTCTCATCTCCCCGTTTGACGTTAAGTTGAACCATGATTCCCTCAAACTGACGCCATGCAAGACAAAATATCTAAGATCTGAGGAGCAAGAAACGAAAGTGTTTAAAAAACTCAGCCTCCGCACTAAGTTTGTGTTGCCATGTCAGCCACAACTCCTAGAACGTTCTAGTCGGCTGCATTAGCACTTTGTAGAAAGTCTAAAATCGAGTCAAATTGACGTATTGAAAATACCAATACAAGCAATAGGCTTAAGTGTTTTTAATAAACAATAACGCTAATAAATATAAAATGACTCAAGTTCTCTGTCCACATCACACTTACTATTTTAACAGAACATTCAGAGCGTAAATAAAGCAGCAACCCTAGCGGATGCCACCGGATATTACGTGATGATCAATAAAAGCCCCTTAAGAGACTTAAAATACAAATGATAAAATTTGCAAAAAATTACATGTTCCAGTCAAAGTGATTTATATATATTCTGTGTGTATAATATAATAATATATAATATAATATAATCTTTAAACCACAACAATATTATCTTTTTTACATTTTATTGAGCTGTTTATTATATTTTATTATATTTTTTATCAGAACACGAGAAAGCTCTGTTCATAAGATAAATGTCTTATCAGGACTGTTTTATTTAAATACCACTGCACACCACCATCTAAATCAGTAAATTCAATGACCGATAACTTAATGCCTGTGAAGATTTCTTATATGTGTGCTGTCTCTATGTTACTGACAAACAGCACTATCAAATCATTTTCTAGAAATAAACACTTTATTTAAATAGGCGTTTATGTAAAACAGGCAAAAATACAAGTGACACTTATGTATACCATAGGAAGCCAAACTCATGATTGGTATGTTAAGGATTAAGGGGGTGTGTCGAAGCAGGAATATTCACGTGTATGTCAGACTGGAATTCTGTTAACCTCATATAACAGCGCTGAAACGAGCTCTATAAAAACTGCATCATATTTATACAAGACACGTTTCTTGTCATCTCAGCCCGATCAAGACTTTAACAGAAGAGATGAAACATCATTCTGTGCCAGCTTTTGTCAGTAAACTTTGGGCACTTGTAGAAGCCCATTCAACGAATGACTTAATTTGCTGGAGCAAAGTGAGTATATGCATGTTTTATGCGTAGCTGTTTTAAAATATTAAAATAATTTAAAGTATTAAAATAATTGTTGTATAGCATTATGGTGTATTTATACACTATTACGTGTCCTGCATTTAGGTATGCGAAGTTATTATCTCATGGTCTATAGAGGAGTTCTCGTCTTTTTATGAAGAGTTATTATGACGAATCTATCTGCTCAGTAGGGGTTTATTATTGTAATGTTCTCGTTTACCATATTAATAAGACTTTGTTATGCATGAACGAGTGCTGTCTGACCCAGTTTACAAAACAGATCCACGTGTACTCAGCTGGTGCAGGTGGACGAAGCTCGCTATTGGTGCATTGTCCGTCCAATCGCTAATAAGTATATTATTAGAACGGAACGCTCACGACAAGTCATAAACATAAATCCAAATAAAAATAAAGTAGCTTTATGAGACTCCGAAATTTGGCTTTTAAAATGAAATCTTGCAATAAAAATCATTAAATATTATAAAAATGAAATTAAAATGTATGATTTTCGGTTTCACGTTGTTACTTTGACAATAAGCTGTTAAGTAACAAACAAATCATAGTGTTCATACATAAATATTTTTGTATTTATATTTATATTGTTAAATTTATTATTATTATTATATTATTAGATGCTATAAAAAGGAAACATGAGCTAAATGTGTAAAAAATGTTTTTGGGTTAAGTAGTAAAACATATTATGAGACAAAGACTAATAACTATTGAAACCTGCAAGCACAGGTGAATAATATTTCCTGCCAGGCCATTTCTTTAGAAATACCATGACATATATAAAGTGATGTAAGTCAGACCACATCCGCCTGTTTCCTTTCTGTTAGGATGACTGTAGCTTTCTTGTCCAAGATGAGCAGCAGTTCAGCAAAGAGGTCCTTCCCCTTTACTTCAAACACAGCAACATGACCAGCTTTGTGCGCCAACTCAACATGTGTAAGTGTTCTGCCATGTCATTATATGACGATATGGTCTACATATAAGCATTTTTGGTTTCTTCTATTTTTGCCCTGCACATACAGATGGCTTCCACAAGGTGGTGCATGTGGGCGCTGGCTTGCCCATAGTTGATGGGCTGGTTGATTATGTTGAGTTTCAACACGAGAGCTTCCGGAGAGATCAGCCTCATCTGTTGGGCCTCATCCGCAGGAAGGTGAAGCGGTTACACTTTATCATGTGCTTGTGGAGCAGCAGTGATATCTACACAGCAGTGAAAAACACTAACTCCCTCTTTATTCCTTATGTGACATCTTTGTATTGCATATGTGGTGTGTATGTGACATCATAACTAGGTTTCGGTTAGTAGAGGAACTGAAAATGGAGGGCAGATGTCCCAGGTGCTCATTCAGGTTAGTCATGTCAGAGGCTGGCAAGACTCCTCAGACCTCAAACTGATGGCTTTGTGCAGGTGAGACTTCCACAGAGACAGATCAACAATCCATCAGTGTAAATCTGCTCTTCAGCCTGGATTTTACAGTTCACTATACAGTGTATAGTTACAGGCATACAGTGCACATTAAAGAGGAACTGAATAGTCAGTTAGTGCTCTGCTTAAAAAAAACCCACAATCATGCTTAACAGTTTTTTTAAATATGTGATAACAGTTGATTCCTTCCTATAAGTAGATAATGGCCAGTTTCTTGTGTTTATTCTTTACTGAAGGGATAATGAAAGGTTGTGGAGAGAGTTAGACACTTTAAGACAAAAATATCAGCAGCAGCATAAAATAATACGGAAGGTAAGTAAACAGAAACTTCTCAAGTACATAATGAAGAAATAAACTTGTTTGCTTATATGCAAATGTATTTAGCTTTATTGATGGTCACAACATACAACTGATCCTGTGTCACTTCTGTTCAGATTATAAAGTTCATCATCAACAGTGTCCAATCAAATAGGACCAAAGGGTGCAAAAGGAGACTGTGAGTTATCTCACAGCGCTAAAATGTTGCCATGGTCGGTTTAAACTGTTGTTAATTACAGCTCCACCTATATCTCTCATCTGTCACATGTCGTATCTGCACTCATACAGCCCCATGATCAACAGTTCAGGGGAATTTGAGTCAGCACCAAAATACTGCCGTTCATTCAGTGTGAATGCCGCTTCCTCCCTCCAGCAGATTTCTTCTTTGCAAGAGGTGCTTGCCAAACATTTATTATCTGATTCACTAAATCAGTGTTTGTGTGTCACAATGTTTGTGAATTATTAGGTCTTCTCACAGTAACTTAGTAGCTTTACCAAACAGATGCTTGTTAGTCATAGATCTTCGAATTTGATATAATCTCATATCATATTGAAACTTTCCATGACAGCTGGATGTGCCCCCTGCTGATGTACACACAAATGGAATGGTCATCTCTGACATCACTCATCTGCTGGATGCCACAACTGAGCCACACAGGTATGACATCACCAGTGCACCCGTGGTCTTCACCATTTTGGTAAAGCAACATACATAAATGGTGTTTTCCGACGGTATTTACTTGGTCAAAGCTGCACAAATAAAGAGAAGTGAGAGTCTGACGCTCAGGATTTACACTCCAGCGTCATTTGATTTTTGTGTTTTGGTAGAGATCCAGTTCAGGAACCTCCTACCACACTCTTCACATTTTTATCATCTGCCACCTCTGCTCTGCCCCCCATGGAGCTGCCTTTGTCATTCCTGGATGAGCCTGATGCTCAAGAGTCTGAGGAAATACGGTCAGTGAGGTCAGAGAGACCGCTAAGATAGCACATGGCCAATTATAGTAGAATAAATAGCTGATCCACATAGGGCAAAAATACTGATTGCATGAAACAACATTGTCATGTAATGTAATGTAATGTTACTAATTTTATAAATGTACATCTCTCCCCACTTCCTCTGAACACAGAAATGATGTGTCTGATCCACTGGCTCTTATTGACTCCAGTTTAGCTGCAATTCGCTCCTGCTCCCCACCGTCCCCTGACCTGGACAATTTCAGCAAGGTCTGGCTTTACTGACTTTAATCCATTTTATTATAGACACAGATAGATAAAAACATTACAGCTGCATGACTCACAAACTCATACTTAAGAAGTGCCGTGTGCAATGTTTCCAAGGTAAAAAAACATTCACATGTCTGCAGGACAATCAATCTTTCTCAACCAATAGCATACATTTTCGTGTGTATCTAAACAATGAAAGATTAGTCTTGTCAAACATGGTTAAAAACAGTCAGATATTTTTTAATCTGTGGCCAACATTTGTGCAAAAATCATACACTGCGCCTTCTTGCTTCATATAACTTCTATAAAGCACATTGTTTTTTGTTTTTTTCAAAAATGCTATGTGGGGTCTTTTACTTTTAATTTTACATTGACAGCATATCTATATTCTTGCTTTAGTTTGACTGATGTGTCAGTTTGGTTTCCTGTTCATTGGCAGCTCTTTAGTCCTGGCAGCCACATTACTGCTGTAAAAGACTGTGAAACAGAAATGGAGAGAAAACAAAAAGCCCAAAGCGAAGCCGACGCTCTACCTTACACCGACACAGGTACACACTCGTACGCCCACGCTCCCCTTAAACAGACAAACACTCTCTCACCTGCACGTAAATATACAAAACCACATCACCTCGAACTTTTTACGGAAATGTTTACCATACCCATGCGCCCACTTATTATACCTCTTTGATCATCGCATCATGTTTATGCAGTTTTAAGGCAAAGGCCCCTGCAGCAAGACGCAGGACTGGAGCAGGAGTTCTGCGATGGTGGAGACTGTTCTGATATCTTACCATCTCTACTGCAGCTAGCACAGGAAGCATCAAGCCTTTCCTTCAGTAACACAACGCTGCCCTTAGAGCTCTCTCTGGTCATTTAAAACTCAATTGCATGGACCGTGAATCATTTGCACCCTACTCGGTTGTTTATTAAGTGAACACCAGTAAGTGTCGTCTGTTGTTTTGCGGCACATTTGCTGCATATTTAGAAGGTTAAACCTTCTAACTGAGCAGTTTTAAACCTCTGGATGGAATCTCTAATCATTTATTAGGCACACAAAATTCTGCATGTCACCTAGACAGATTAGACATTTTTAAACAGAGATTTAATTAGAGATTTTTAAACAGAAGCAAGTGTTTCCATGGCATGCTATTAATGCACCATACACAGACTGAATATATGTATACTAATATAATATAAAGTGTGAATATATGTATGTAGCACTGAAACTGTGGAAAATCGTACAAATGTAAAATAAACTGTATTAACTGCACATTATTAACTGACATGTCACCTACATCCTCGATGTATAATATTTAAAAACTAATACAAATCATAATTTATGTTTACACCATAAGAATACAATTTATGACCAGGTAAATTATGTGGCATTAAAAATAAGCATGCTATGTAAATTTTAGCTTTATGCACAGAAGTGCTCAGTTTGTAATATATATTATGTGATTATATTTGCACGTATATTTAATATTGTTTTAAATTTGAGGCTTTGATAACAAACTGGATATACAAAATAAAACGGGATGTGGATAACAGAGTGGTGGTGTTTATTTATAGTTTAGGTTTCGGATGACATATTCCTAATTTGAAATTGTAAATAAACTGTAGCCGTTTATGTTTTACGTACAAATGCACTTGCAAAAGAAGACCTCTAAAACACAGTGTGGCTTCTCAGAAACAGGAAACCATCACATACGTCTGCGCACACAACACAGTTTGGGTAGCACAGGGAAGACTGATGAAGGCAGAAAAACAGCTGTGTTATGTGACTTCGATCAAGATGATGTTGCTGTTGTTAAGCCTTTACTTGTGGATTATTCCTTCATTAGCATCAGATGATCCGAGTAAGTATCTCACCACATTTTTATTCTAATTCCAGCAAAATATGTCTTTTTTTGGTTTAAACAAAAATTCAAGGTTTCATGTTACACAGTTTCGAATACTTCTGATACTTGGTTTACAACAGAGAAGTGATATCTAATACACCAAACAAAACAGTGTAAGGTTTTTATTAATTAATTTCCTGTCTTTTGGTTATTGCTGTATCATCTGTATATTTTAACTACGGAAGTAATGTGTTTCTACGAAGGTTAAGCTGTTAAAATATCACGATGTAACATGATGGGTTGTGCCCTAAAAGTCAGTAGACAGAATATTTCACCAGTAGAACTGACTATTTTTAACAAAATACTCAGGAAATCGTGTATTTCACGATGACTGTTGTTGAGTTGTACACACAATTTGGTTTCCAACATGTCTGATCAGATCTGCGGCCATGATGTGCATACCCAGTGTGACATTACAGCATTTTCAACCTTTGAAATTTTAACCTTTGAAATTACTCACCAAATTACAATGTTCTATGACATTTTTCGGAAAAAAGGCTTAATTTAAGAAAATCTGAATAAGTTACACTGTAAAAAAAGTGTCAGTTTTATCTATTTCCTGCCTTAACCACGCTTGTTTCTCATCCAGAAGGTAAGCCCCCTCTATTGACAAACAACATGTATTACAACATTGAAGAAAAAGTTTAAATAATGTGTGCTTATTGGTTGCCATAACGTCATCAAAGCCAACGTTTCTCTCATCCTTACCCAGAAATAAACTGCATTGTCATAAATCTGGAATATGTTAACTGTTCATGGAACGAGCAGGGGCTCCAAAACCACAATTACACATTTGAAAGCAGGTATTGTTTTATTACAACATAATAAAAATATTAGCAATTTTGAATAAATGCTTCAGGGCTAACGTGCATGTGATTTCCTCTAGGTTTATAAATTATTCCAAACTGAAGTGTCCTAAATATCACAAGCTGAAGGGTGGTACCGTTGGTTGCATGTTTCCCTACAATGAAACCCAGAGATTCAACTCGCTGGACACGTGGTTGTATTATGACAATGGTAGTTTGGTGACAGTGCAGAGGCATCAGCTAAAAACAGAGGGTATGAGATGTCGGCTCTTAAAAGCTGTCATTTATTTTTCTGACTGACATTGTTTGTTGCATTGAAACCACTTACTATTTTGCTAAACAGTGAAGCTTTACCCCCCGTATAACCTGTCCGTTGTGGCGAGAGACGGTACCGAGCTGTGGCTGTACTGGAATGTAACGCGAAACAACAAGTGCATTGAGAGTCGAGTTCGCCATAGGATAGACAACACAACCTGGCAGGTAGAGTATCATCATAAAAACAGACAAATCTGAGTCAGGAGTGTCTGTTACTGAACCTTGTCTTAGTTGTATCATATTTTTATTGCCATCTTTTTAATTGACAGCTCCACCTTTTTTAAAGCAGGGTTGTCATCGCTATGTAACATACTTCAGGTGGCATGACAGACAATTTCGAAACCAGTTAACCCCTTCTCTCTCCACAGAACAAAAGCCCAGGCACCAAGAACTTCTTCAGCTTGCCCTTTCCCTCCAAAAAACGCTATGAGTTCCAGGTCAGTGCTCGGATAGGGTCAGCCTGTGGTGAGTCCAAGTTCTGGAGTGAATGGAGCAGGCCGGCATACTGGGGACCTTTAAAGCCCACCAACAACACAGGTACTGACGCAGGAGGAAGAAATAAGCCTATTGCCTCTTATCTGATTTGCAAGACCTTCTACAATGGTTACTTTGCCTGTATGCTAAATTTAATAGAAGCTTTGACTATTTCCTTTGACTGCGGAAATTTGGAGAAATATGTTAAAATGACCTGAGAATACAGCATTCTTATTGGTAGCTGAAAGCATTATGGAAGCCAAAAATATGTAATTAATGTCCAAAGTTTGCACGTGGGCTCCTTTATCACTTGTAACTAATGACAACTCATTATTCTTCACCCAGAAAGTCTAGCTGTCATGTCCGTGACATCAGTGGTGCTCTATATGGTTGGGGCCACAGTACTGCTCATCTTACTCTCCTGCTTGCTGGTCCACAGCGAGAGGTTTGTGTCATATAATCAGAATCCATGTGTTTGCTCATGTTTCCTTATCTTATACATACATACAGTCTCCTTAGCATATACATACATAATGTTAAAGTTGGCATAGCCAATTTTGGAGAGGCTAGCAACAACAAGCTAGCTTTGAAAGCGAATACTCTCCAGAGCCACACTTTCTCCATCAGTGCACAGGTATGCAAATACATGGTTTGACAGGCAGGAAGGATGTCCTATCACTTCATTCAGACCGAATGTAATGATTGGACGAACAATTGTACTTCCACAGAACATATATATATATATATATATATTATATATATTTACACCACTTTACTATTGATTTACAATTTGATTGCTATAACGATGTGAAGAGACTTTCAATCGGCATAACAAACGATTTTCTGAAAAAGATCGCCCACGCTGCTTTTAAGTGTGTAATAAAACATTTAACAGAACTATTTTATTTTTTTTATTTTAATGTTTTCTTTATAGATTAAGGATAATTCTGATACCTGTGGTGCCAAACGCCGGACGAAACGTAAGCAAATACCTTGCGGCTCTTTTCGACAACTATGATGGCAATGTAGAGGTAAGTATCTCATTACCCATGACCAGTAATGACCAATTTACCATTAATGGTAATGAAGAATAAAAATACGCTCTTTGATTCACTGTGACAAAACTCTGTGTGGACAGAATGACCACTTAATCTAGATCAGCACATGTGTGTTTTTCCTTGTCACACAGAAATGGCTTTCCATCTCCAAGGACCTAGAGAATGGCTTCAAACCCAATTTCACAGAGCGTGCCTGCCTCGTGCGTGAGTACAGAATGGTGTCCCAGTCAAGCAGTGACAGTGAGAGCATCCTCTCAATCCCAACCGAACTGTCATCAGATTACCAAAGCATGCACAGCTATTCATCAGCCTCCACCATACCTGGACCTGTTGAAACCTCCCAGAACCAGCCTCCACCTCCAGCAGATAAACCAGTTCAGATGACAGCGGGTTAGTCACAGGCTACTGATCTAAAAGATAGTGTTAGGACAGGCAGTGTTAGGACAGGCAGTGTTAGGACAGGCAGTGTTAGGACAGGCAGTGTTAGGACAGATAGTGTTAGGACAGGAAGTGTTAGGACAGGAAGTGTTAGGACAGATAGTGTTAGGACAGATAGTGTTAGGACAGATAGTGTTAGGACAGGAAGTGTTAGGACAGATAGTGTTAGGACAGGAAGTGT
>JAZGTI010001625.1:0-42610 GCA_036877585.1 Botia kubotai
ATTGATCACTATACATTGAGTATGTGCAATCCCTGGGATCAAACCCATGACCTTGGCGTTGTTAATGCCATGCTCTAACCACTGAGCTACAGGAATGCTTGTTTGTATTGTACTGCTTGTTTGTGCTTCACATCTACATGTAGACAGTTGATGTGGTTATAATTAAGGAAAACCCACATCACTTATAACAATATGTGATGCGAATATTTTCTGAATTACAGATGTTATTTATACGTATTAGATTAGAAATAGGAGTAGGTAGCGCATATAGTGTCATTTATTATGTTCCATTTTATAGATGTTGTTTTATTTTGACAGATGCTGGGATTTTATTGATGATGATCTGTGGTGGATTATAAAAACACCTACTCTAATTACGATACTGGTGAGTGACATCAACAGTATTTCGGAAATTTAAATGCAGTGTGACAGGTAGTACATGAACTAATTGAAATGGGGTCTAATCTGTCATGCTGTCTTTCTAGATGAACTTTGTTCTGTTCATTTGTATCATCCGGATACTTCGTCAGAAAATCAGTTGCCGAGATATTGGGAGAAATGAATCGCACCAGTACTCGTGAGTATTTGTTATAGACTATAGACATTGAGGTCTTACATGCCCAGTATAAATGCAAAATCACACTTTATTCACTATTTATTCCGTGCCATTACTTTTGTTTTGCAGGAGGCTTGCTAAATCAACTCTACTTTTGATTCCTCTGTTTGGAATAAACTACATAATCTTTGCCTTTATGCCTCATCACATACAGTCTTATGTGCGCTTGGTGTTTGACTTAATCCTGGGGTCCTTTCAGGTGAGCAGCAGGGTACTGAAATAGACAGACAAACATGTTTTTGCCCACAGTCACCCACAGTTTTGCTTATCTAGTCTGCCGATAGAATACTAAGAATGGTCACAGTAATAGACTCACTGTGGGATCTGCCAGCCTGCCTCAACCCCAGACATCCCCAGTGATATATATTCACTCCATGTTTGTTCAGCTAGACGAAAAGGTTGGATGAGGATAGACAAAAATGGGCATAAATACTTCAGGACTGACCATCCATCTTTCTCTAAAGCCAAAGGAGTTTAATATACATAAATAGTTAAATATAACTGTTACATTTTGCTAGGCTAAGATGGTCAATCCATTCATGTTTTATTGATCAATTAAACCGATATTGATTCGAACAATATCAATATCTATAAAAAAAGAACGAGATTGGATTGTAATTTTCTGGAATGAACAGATATTGGGAAAGGAAGAGCTTTTCAGAATTTCTAAATGTGTTTGATGGTAAACTATAAGGATTGAATTTAACAGTTTATGTTTATGCATTTAACAGACGCTTTCATACAAAATGGCTTATAGTGCATTCAGTTTTTTGACATTGTTTAATATGTGCATTTTCTGGAAATCAGACCTATAACCTTGGTTTTGCTAGTGTCATGCTCTACCTACAGGAAAGCCATCTCATATACAACAGATTTAACAGTAACTGGGACTATTAATCTGTTGCACCGAAGCTTTAATCGATTGTTCTCTCTGTTTTGCTTTAGGGATTTTGTGTTGCTGTGCTGTACTGTTTTCTAAATGGAGAGGTAATGTTATCAGCATTTAATAATCATTTATGTATTATTTTAGCAAATGAGAGAAATGCACATACCACTTACACTGCAAAATCAAAAGTCTGCACACACTTTACAAAACATAATTTCTATTTAAAACTAATAATAAATATATGGTCATTTCTACAATAGCATTTGACATATATCTCAGAATGCACATTATGATGTTAGCTGACTGAATTTTTATGATTATATTTTTACTAAAACACTAAAAAGTGTTGGGGGGTAAAAAGCCCACTAAAGTGCTTTTATTTAAATTATTTTTAATTAAAATAAACTTTTTAAATAACTTATTTTCACAGTAATTGCTTAGTATGGTGGGCAAAAAGATTTTTAAGCCATTTTGCATTTAACCAGAAATGCCAGAAATAGACATTTAACAGCCAGAAATAGGCACCTCCTCCATAGGGGTTGCCTAAAGCCCCATTATATTCTATTTTTTCTTGGTCTCACACAGGTTCAGTCTGAGATCAAGCGAAAGTGGAGGAGGTGGCACATGCAGAGGTTTCTGGGAACTGACACCAAGTACCAGCAGCCCTCGATGGCAAGCAATGGCATCAACTTCAGCTCCCAAATCACCATGATGACCAAATGCAGCCCGGCCACACGGCGGGCCTCCACCTGCCAAGATGATTTCTCCATTGTCTGAGCAATGCTTCATAAAATGACAGATCAGAGACAATGAGTCTGTGCTCTACACACACAAGTTGCCGCCAACACCACACTCCATCATCTCCAAGGTTGCAGGAATTCCTATGGAAACTTTCACTGCTCAGTAGGAATGTGCAGGAACGCGAGCACTTCAGTGCACATGTTGTTGGTTTGGCATGTGATGTTCATGAACAGTTAATCATTATGATGTATATAAGTAGCCATGACCTCCTCATACATACCTATCAGGAGAGAGCTAAAATGGAAGACTTCCAGTACACTTCATGTACTGATGTAATGTATAATACTTCTGACATTTGAATGCTTTTGGAAAACTACTGATTCTCAACATAAAGCGAGGCAATCTTAAAGACCAGGTTCTGAATCTTCAGTTTCACTAAGACACAAGCTGTTGCTGAGGAACATTTTGAAGAATTCAAGCATAGGGGGACAAATGAAAGACATATGAATTGTGGCTCCCATCCATAAACATCCTCCTGTACACAACGGCATGCATTAATCCTGTGCATTAGTGTTCGGCGTATGTCTGTGATCAGATGTATTGTTGTGTTGTTCTGCCCCCCCTCGCTCTCATTACGCTGGATAAGATTCCTCAGACTCCTAATAACCTGTAAATCTGAATAGTGACCTTTTCTGTCTCTATAGTGACCTAGTTTTATTTTTATCTTCTTCCTTATTACAGGACGAATTAATGTGACTAAGATCTGACGTTATGCTAACATCCTGTTTTTGAATCCGCATTTCTGTAATGTGATGACGTCTCAGCGAACATGCAGACAAATCAAATCGTATCTTATTGACAGTCGTAAGAGCAGATTTATAGTGTGTCATTCCATATGGTAGAGATATATAGTTCAACATAAATGTATAGTTAAATTAGATAAAATGTGACATTTACATCTGTGCATGTGTTGCATATATAGACCGTTCTGTGTTTTTTTAATGTAAGAATGGTATAAAACCAATTTTTGGACTACAGTCTCTTCGTCAGTGAAAAGTACTTGTGTAGTGTTATTCATAGCTATTGCTGCTGGCATGAAAGTGCTTCTGCATGTCTGCATACACAGTTCTTGTTGTACCTCAGTGTGATTAGGATAAAGAGTCAAGAGAAATTGCTCTAAAAGTGCTGTTGCTCATTTTGAACACGTTGTGACAAAATACAAATCAATTTTATACAGTTTGTCTTAGCATGTCTTTTCCTTGTTTACAGTGTGTTCTGGTGGCTGCTGTTCGGTGCACTTTAACATCTTATTTGTAAAACGATTGAGACACAATTCCTGTGTTTTTGTTGTGAGACCCTGTAAGATAACTTTTATATAGCATAACATTAAAATAACATAAGTATGTTATTGCATGAAATATAAGAATGAAATGTTACTGGATGATTTTTTTTCCATTAGAAAAAATGTAAGCAACATCATTTAAGCTCGTTTACAGCATGATGGGAAGTTTTAACAAATACTGAATTCATTAAGAACAACAATTCAGCCCTGTTACCCACATAAAAATGGTCACACAAATAGTTTGATTTATGGGAATTATAACTTTATCAATCATCACAAACCAGCATTTGGTCCCAAACTAAAGCTCTACTGAATGACAGTTTATGAGGCTAAATTTGAAATCATGTTGCAGCTCTGTTACCTATTCTTCATTAATTTTATCTGTTTACAAAATTCCACAAATCATGGTTTTAAATTGTATTTAGATATGTCATCATTTTGGTAACAGTGTTGTAAATTTTGCAAATATTCAGTATATTATTTAGTTGACAATCTTCACATTTTCTGACTCGTTTTTATTTTAACAGTGACACTCTATTTGTAAAAAAACATATTTTCCAATTATCATTAATACTGTCAATAAGCAATTAAAGATAATGCAGAATTTGTATCAAATTGTTGATACATGTACAGTATGAATTCTGGCACTGACTCAACAAAAATAACAACTGCTTTGTGTTCATATGAGGAGCTGTCCTAATGTTTCAGTGATCTTCATGTAGCGCTGCCAGAAACATCATGATGACATTCAAATCTTGTGCAAGACAGATGGACCGTGTGAGATAATATGAAAAGTGGGAGATCTTATCTTTGTTTACTTCTCCTCTGAAACACATCTGTTATTTATCCATCAAATCTCTTTTAAATTATTCCCGTAACTCAGTCTCTCTCCATCTGCCCTATAGCATTTAGAAGTGTGAATACCAGTAAGCACTGATTGTCCCACTGCACAGATTAGCTTAATTCAGTATGGTCAAGTTTAGTTTAAATTTGCATAAGTGAGATCTTCAACAGATAAACAAAATGTTGTTGTGAGATTTGATCAAAGGAGCCAATAGAAGACTCACTTTCCTTTTATTCAAATGAATGGACTCCCATTGGGGAAAGACTGGATACTTAGCCAAGCTGCCCACCATACTAATTGGTTGAAATTATTATTTATATAATTTATAATCTCTTCTCATGTTATAAACAAAATATCATATGACATTAAAGGATGTTGTGATCTGTACAATACTGGTACTTGTTTTATTAGATCAATTGATTCTTTTAATAGGAAGTTAAAAAAGGAAGTATATGTTGTATTGAAACTGAATGACAGATCATAAATAAATTGTCATTTTTACAACTATAAACATCTCTCGAGATGTTTGGAAGGCTAAAGTTTAACAAAATTTTTATAGATCCTATGATTTATGGATATTTGTGAGTTACAGTAGACTACTCATAAAGTATGATTTATCCTCTTCCTCTCTCACCATGTTGTAGTGGAGACGTTTTCTGGGGTCCAGCTGTTCTGGTGTTTGACTGTTGATGTGTGTGTGTTAGTTTATTTTAGCACATGCTCTAAAATGCATTATAACAACAACAGCAGGAACATTATTTACATCAAAGACGAAAAGGGAATAACTGTAAATGGTATTTTGAAGAGGCTCCAGCCCCCCATGATCCTGAAGAGGACAAGTGAGTTTGTATAATGGATGAATGCTATTTTGAATAATGTTAACATTCAATGAAATTAAAAAAGGTACTGAGGTTGTCAGTCAATAAGATTCTGCCTAACTCTTTTTTTCCAGAGTGCATATCATTATTTGTAGGGAGTTTGTTTTATCAATGTATAATGTCTCAAAGACAGCACGTATTAAAAAATAAGTGACTGTAAACATACACAGATGCTTGACTTTTATGTTCTGGACCAACAGTTTCACTGCTGGCACACTTGACATCATAAAAACTTGACATCATAAAAAAGAAGCTGACTGTTACTTTTTAAACAAAAATAAAGTACATCAGTACATCACAGTGTGTGCATCGAGTGAACGACACAACCTAATTCTGTCACACGATGGCTGAAATAAAGGCATCAAAATGTTTATGTTTTAGCGACATGCTGCGGCCATTGTGGTACTGTACAGCTATTGCGTACTGTCTGCTTTGAACCGGTTAACTTTGATATGGACTCATTGACCTCGACTGCCATTGGCTTGTGCTGTTATGAATGCGCAGCTGGCGTCAGGTGCGCACGGCGATCATTTGGAGACAGTAAAAAACGGAATATTCTGCGATTTAAACACAATATTTCGCTAGGAAAACTGTGCATTGTGCAAGAGTAATCGCGTCCCTGTCGCTTTAAAGCTCCAGACAAAACGACTCATATGATTTCGGACCTCCAATCAACTCTCCCGTCGGTGAGAGTGCGAACAGTTGCATGCGGACATGGCGAAAAGGACAGATGTCTATACAGAAGAGCATAGTGTGGATGTAAATAACAGCTGTATGCATGGAAAGGAATTACTGAAATGCTAAGGAGGGTAACCGATGCTCCATCGAGACAGAGACCATTGAATCACCATGGTAGTAAGTCTCCCTTGACTGTTTATTATCTGATGCCATGCATATTTGGAAATATTTACAAGGCCTGTAGACAAATGTCTATAAAATCACACCGACAGTATGGTTGTGTGTGTGATGTACAGATGTGCTGATATATAATGCGGTTTGTACATCTGTTGTCTACTTCTACAACTTTCTGCTACTTTTTGATCAGATAGTGATACAGAGGTTTAAAATTGATGTTTAGAATTAGTATCTTTCCTCATTATATATATATATACAATATCTGTGCCTAATTAAAAATATTACCCGTCCCAATGTATAACTTACAGGACAAAATTATATAAGCAATGTCGTCTGTATGTAGGAATGTTTGTTAGATTGTAGTGTTGACAACGTGTGCTATAACTTTAAACAATAAAAACTGTCCTGCTGAATAGTTATAAATATATAATAAATATATAATTATATATAAAATAAATAATAAATATGTTGTATAAATATATAACTAAAATAATAACGTAATAATACGTGACGATGATGACAGTTGGACCAGCAGTGTATTGAACACACTCTTTGACATAAACTTCTTTATAAAAACAATATTGATCACAGACATTGACCATGAAAAGTTAGTCGTCTTTTCAAAAAACGCGAAAGTCTTGAGCAGACGATTTTGCATTTGTGTCTTAGAAATAATTTTCTAGAATTTGACTTGATAGCTGCACTAGATTACTTTTAGGGGTTTTGTGAGCTATGTTGTTTGTCTCTATTACAAAACAATATCTAACATCTTTTACACAATTTTAATCATGTTCTGTTATAGCTCATAGTGGAGCAGATTGCTGATGACCCATCTGCAGAGTTCTCCCTGGTTGAGGATGTGGCTCTTCACTGCACCTTTTTGATGGACAGACTAAACAAGCAACGTTTGTTCCAGCCAGATCTGTGTGACGTGAACATTGTGCTCCTGCATCACCAGACATCATTTCGGGCTCATAAGGGTGTACTAGCAGCCTACAGCCCTTTCTTCCACTCACTCTTTGCATGTAGTAAGGAGCTGCAACGTGTGGAGCTCTCTCTGGAGGCCCTCAGACCTCAAGGCCTCCAGCAAGTTCTTAACTTCATCTACACATCCAAGCTCCTAATAGCCAGTGGCAATGCCCACGACGTGCTCAAGGCTGCCACTGTGCTCCAAATGAGCAACATTGTCGAGTCCTGTAGTGACCTCATTAACAGAGGCAAACTGGAAATCAATTCTAATGTGGACACATCCAAACAGGAAGTCAGTGCTCAGAGCTGGAGCAATAGCAACAGCAACTCGGTTAATTCCAACTTTCACATGGAGATCAAGCGAGAGAAGGACTCAACCTGTGCCAAGATCTATGTAGGGAACAGAGAAGGTGGCCCATATGCCATCCAGATAGGTGATGACCACCCAGTAAGCTTGCAGGGAAGTTTGTGTAAAGTAGAAGCTGAAACTGGGAGCTCAAAAAACCCAGAGGATCTTGTTTCATTTAATAGAGAGCAAATTATTGTAGAGCTCAATTTGAACAACCAGACTCTTAATGTGTCCAAAGGTTCAGAAGGTAGTTCTCCCAAAACGCCCCCCTCAGAACAAAAGGTTTCTAAACAGGGAAGGAAAAATGATGATTTAAGAGCCAACGTAGCCATGGAGGAGGAGGAGGAGAAGGAGGAGGAAGAGGAGGGAGAGACAGTTGAAGTAGATGATGTGGGACTTGGAGGCACCAGTGAAGAGGAAAGTGACACAACTCATGGTGACCACACATTACCTGTGTTCATGTCTGAAAGGCCCCTACAGCACACACAGGCCTCCAATGATGCTATAGTGATGGTCTCCAACAAAACCAGTTCAGGAATGAGGCAGGGGAGGGGCCATAGTGGAAGAACTGAGCAGCATCAAGGCCTGGAGCAGAACAATAGGTTGGAGATTCAGAGGTTTCCTTGTGTTATGTGTCCCAAGATCTTCAACAACCATTGGTTTCTGGAGAAACACATGAACATGACACACAACCACATGCAGGTCTGTGACAAGTGTGGCAAGCGTTTCCTTCTGGAGAGTGAGCTAATGCTACATCAACAGACCAACTGTGAAGAGACAATACAGGTACATTCCTTTATGCATTTGGCAGATGCTTTTATCCAAAGTGACTTACAGTGCATTTAAGTTCTATATTTTAGCAGTACATGTGTTCCTGGGAATCAAACCATGACCTTTGTCAATGTTCTGCCAACTGAGCTACAGGAACACATTCTTACATACTGGTGTTTGTCTCATTTAGTGTCTAACTTGTGGAAAAGCCTTCAGGAAGCTCTGGTCCCTCCACGAGCACAAAAAGACCGTTCATGGCTATGCTGAGAAAAAGTACACTTGTGAGATATGTGAGAAGAAATTCTACACAATGGCTCACGTACGCAAGCACATGGTTGGTGAGTTATGTGGTGAGGTATTCTCACTCTTTGTTTACTCAAAACCTTCATTTACTTTCTCCCATATTCTTAACACTAAAACTTTCCGTTTGACGAATCTCTTACCCTGTTTATATATCTTCAGCCCACACAAAGGAGATGCCTTTTACCTGTGAGACATGTGGAAAGTCTTTTAAAAGGAGTATGTCACTTAAGGTCCACTCTCTCCAACACTCAGGGGAAAAACCATTCCAGTGTGAGGTATGAAAGCTGAGCTCTAAACATATTATAAGAGGCTATGACTGTATTCACAATTTAAAATGGTTTCTAAATGGTGTTTAATTTAAAATTATGAAGGACACAAACTTGAATAAAAATAAACACTATTAATATGTGCTGAGCAGTGATACAGTTACAGAAGCCAGATGAACAGGTATTTTGCATCAGAGCTGTTACTATATTGTTTATTGTAGCATGGCTTGAATGATGTATTGACCAATCACCTTTAAGGACTGGAACCATCTCTCCCACATAGAAATATGATATATGAGCATGTATGTAAAATCTGTACAGGAACATAAATGATACAGAATGTGCTTTAAATGTATTTCCATATAATGTATCAAATTTCTGTACAAGGTTTTATAATATGAAATATAGATTGCTGGCCATGTTTGAAATGTGTCTTCCACGTGTCATTTAGCTCTGCAGTGAATGTTTTCAATACAAGTACCAGCTGCGGTCTCACATGAGCATCCACATCGGACACAAGCAGTTCATGTGTCAGTGGTGTGGGAAGGACTTCAACATGAAACAGTATTTTGATGAACACATGAAGACACACACAGGTGAGATCCAAACAGAGATTCTCCTGCACACTTAAGGTTAAAGTTATAGAGTATAGATTTATTCTAATGTTTTTTAGGAGAGAAACCATATATATGTGAGATCTGTGGAAAGAGCTTCACAAGTCGACCAAATATGAAGCGTCATCGCCGCACACACACTGGAGAGAAGCCGTACCCCTGTGAAGTGTGTGGCCAGCGATTCCGCTTCTCAAACATGCTGAAGGCTCACAGAGAAAAGTGTTCCCAGACCAGGAACCCTCCCATCTCTGAGGTCATTCATTCAGAATATAACTCATCCAATATAACCAATCAAATGGAAGCTACTGCAAATCAAGAACTTCCGGTCCGGATGGAAACACTGAGAGATTTTAACCCACATCTTCATGGTGTGGTCGCTTTCCCGTCACCTGTGCTCCAATCAGAGGAGGGGGCCACGTCACATGCTCAGCTGCTGCCCCTTACGCCACTCTTCTCTGCTGCACGGACAGACTCTGCTGTGATGTAATGTTTTTCTTTTATGCATAGATGCATATGTAGCAAAGACCCTGAAATTCCTTTTCAGCTGTGATATTCTAAAAATTTCTAATACTCTTATTGTAATATCTTTTCAATTTCCATATCAAATATCACTAAATAAGCTCTGTGCTATGATAAACCCTGGTTAGGCAAAAAAGTATTGAAACTATTACCCAAGCATATATTGTTATATCTATATATATTATATGTTATAACTATATGCTTTTGTGTGCAGTATGATTAATAATAGACTAAAAGAATAATAATAGTTGATCAGTTTAGAGTTTACACTTTGTGTCTTTACATTTTATTGGTTTTCTATACACACACACAGTGTTTAACACAAGTCAAGATGTGCAGTCAGTAGATTCCATTTCTGGCACTTTCTGAGCTTGATAGTTAAAAAGATCTTTAATGTGATCGTGAAGTGACATGCTGGCCAAGTGTGGTGACCCATACTTAGAATTTGTCCTCTGCATTTAACTATAGCAGTAAGTGTACACACATTGAAGTAGTGAGTTGTGAACACACACCTTGCTCAAGGGCACCTCAGTTCTTATTTGCCGGAATGGAATCATACTGGCATACTTTTGGTTATAAAGAAGACTAATGATTGTTTTTATACATTTTATGTGTAGCACCTTAAAAATAGAGTTCAATTCTCCTTTTGTGATCATTTTTGATCGTCAACAATTGTAAAATACTGTACATTGTGTCTTTTCAACAACATGGTAATTTAGTAGTCAGATTTTTGACTCAAGAGTTTTGTTACAGAACTTTAAAAAACCTTTTTAAAGCATTTGTATCGTTGGTGGTGTCTTTTAGCTGCAGTTACTGTTATTTTAGGTCACATAAACAACAGTGCTTTAGCAGGTGTAATATTAGAGATTTATTATGTCATAAATAATGTAAAAAGCAGTTACTCTCCACTATTTAATATACATATTCATCTCACAGTCTTATATACAGACTCTAATGTTGTATATTCTGAATTAAGTCTATTTTTATTGCCATCGCTAACTGGTCAGTTTTACACTCTATAGCCAGAGAACACATAGTCTCTGATGTATAACTTTAAAAGTAGTTTACACAGCAATATTTTTGTACATTTTGATAAATTGGATAATATTTGATAAAAAATTAAAAAACTTTTTATCGCTGCAGTGTTTCACATTTGATTAACAATTGTTTTACAGTTGAATATATTGTAAGCACCGCATTTTAAAACAAGACATGTATTTAAAATGAATCATTCAGCAGGAATGAGTGTTGATGTGTTTGTAGTGCTTGACTTGACTGTTTGTCTTTCATTAGCAATTTATTTATCATGATGAAACACTTGAGTCAAGAACATCATTATGAAATAGCAATGGCAACACAAAACAATGTCCTACATTCATTTTATTTAAAAAATACTGGCTGTTTGCTGTTTATGGAAAGTGCACATTTATTGAAAAAGACTGAAAGTGCACATATGTTATACGTATGACTTTGTATTGTCTGTCAGGTGTATAGTGTACACTATAGGTTCAGTATATGTCCATATGGCTCCACATTTAATCATTCCTTAAATTTTGTTTATATCAGGTGATTTTGCAAAGTGTATGACAGTGTATTACCACAGATCTTTGTGTTTGTGTTTTCATTTAGTTTGGTCATTCTTTTGCAGTTGCTTGCATTTATTTTTTGTTAAAGTGTTGTACTTGGTCATAATTGCAAAATGTTAAAATGTAGTTGTGATCTAAAACAAAACATCATAGAATGATAGCAATCAATGTACATGGATATGTAAATCAAGTCAAATTATACCGCAGTTATAATTCAACAAAGTATTCTATGAAAATTAATGGTCTTGTCTTTTGTCTCCATCTGCTGAGGTTTCTGGGAAACAGCATTTAAGAGAATTTGCATAATACTAAGAACTGCTGTAGGCAGACCAACTCATTTTCATAATATCCTGCGGATATCCAACACTTAGCTATGTTTGGACCAATCGCAAACTAAATACTGCATGCCAACATCAAGCAAGTTGTGATATTCTACAAATGTAAAGAATAGATGCATTGATCCTTGTAAATGTGGGCAGCTCTTAATGTTTTGCAGTGTTGTTTGTATGCTACAGCTAATGTGTACTGTATTTAGTCTATATATGACAGTACATTTTTGTAAGTCGCAAAGTTTTCAGATGCACACCCAGCACTGTGGCCCCTGCAGCATAGCGTATTTCCCTCAGCATCCCCTTCCAACAGTCATCATCTTTGTCAAACCTGGGAAGTAAATCAAAAGGCCATTAGTTCTTATAGACAGTGTGACACGCCTTTACTGTATATAGTGTTTTTATAGTAAATCTTGTGCACCCTCTAGTGTACAAGCTGTATTATGGTAGTGTCAATGTAAAAGAAATTAAATTAGCCAATCAATGCACCTTTTTCGATTGTGCCTGAGTGTGGATTTTGGTGCTTACTAGCATTTATAAATTCAGACGTGAACGGTGTGTAGATAACGAGTCAACGACTTAAATATTATCCAATGTAACCAAACAATTCAAAAGTTTTGTCACTCCACGTACATCCTTCTTATTAATAAGTGAATCTTTTATTCACATTTCTATGACTTTGTGAAATAAACTGATTGAAGCAAACCCCCCCCCCCAACAGCATACAAGCCGTCGTCCAGTTGAATCAGGTTAAGAGAACTTCTTTCCTGAAGAAACTACACACTCCGACCAGCTGAGCAGGACACACACAAATGACAAGATTCCCTTAGCATATTCAACTTTAAATGTATCAAATATGCTCTTGTTCACAGAATTTGACAATTTACTGGCAATGTCATAGACCTCCACACTGCTAGTCATTCCATCAGTGACTCCAGTGGCCACATAGATTTTGTCTTTGTGGACAGTAGTGCCAAACAGTGAGCGGGCAGTTTTCATAGGTGCCAGATCTTTCTATTCAAACTTTTTGGGGTCATAGACACACCCTTCGTAGGCGTTTCCTATATCACCATATTTCATTTGGACCATGGAAATGTGACAAAAAAATTGTGAAATGGAATCAAATTAGGCTCAGTAAATTATTTTTAGACACTGATATGATTTGTTATGTAGTACATCCAGATGTAGAGATGTAGAGATCCATGATGCTGTGAGTCATTCATTTATATTGTAAACATCTATAGCAGCATTAATAAGAGACATACCTCCATATGTATACACTATAATATAGTGTACTATAGAAAATACAAATGTATGTTTACCTGTAGAAAGTATGAACTGAAAGACTTGTCTTGTATTTTTCTCTTTATACAAGAGACCTCCACAAACAAAGATCTGATTCTCCTTTGTGACAAGACTGCAGTGGTTTTTAGGGATCTCAGTGGGTGGAGATGCTCCTTCCTTCTTGCGTGATGACCTTTTGACCTTGTGCAGCAGTCCTCTTCATGCATCCTTGATGAGCTGGAGCTCCTTCTTGAGCTCCTGATTTGTCCTGATCAATCGATGACCCTCTACCTTCTCCTTAAAGTAACGTGCGGCAAGAGATGGAAACATACGCAGTGTAGAAGCTCCGGCAAGTTCTTTAACCTTTCTGCCATGTCGTATTCAAGCCAGCCCATCAAACACTCAAATACCAACTCTACTCTTTCTAATTTCGAGGAGTCACATGTAATGATAGCAGCCAACTCCCCGGAGTCCAGCTGATGGAAGTTCATGAAGATGTCCTGGACATTCTGCTCAGTGAGGCTTATGTCCGAGGTGTATATGTACTTCAGGATAATTCCCATGATTCCAGGCTTGATAACTTTCAGAATAATCTCCTGCTTTTTGCTCTCCTCCAGGTCTGAAAGGAACATGGCTTAGAAACATGGGCTGCTAGCAGCCAGCACTAGCCGATGGCAAAGAAACTCTTTGCCTTTGATCTTTAGAACACAGTCCACAAATCTGTTCGTTTCCAATAGATCACAGAGCTCATCTTGAAGAAGTGTTTGCTGATACATCCGTGGTTCTGTCATTGTGTCCATTGACATGGAGGCCATCTTGTTATGGTTTGATTTGATATTTCGGGAGGGAGGAGTGTCCTGTTCCTCTCCCACAAGAAAACTGGACTGACTGTATTAACAGTGTTACTCTAGATGAGAAATGATGGAGGGTGATCCCATGTTGTGCTGGTGTGGCCTCCTGCTACAGCTGTCACAAGCTATCAGCTACTGTCTGTCCATTTATATATAGTAATGCGGACATGAACCACACTTTAAGAAGGTCTGAAATTCAAGCTGGTCCATCCCTGCCCCCTTCCAGACTTACCTTGCCAACAGCTGAAACATGCACACAGGGGCTATTAAGTTGTAGATCTTCTGGGAATAGACAATTAAATAACAAACTGAATAAGGATGTTACAGCAAGAGAGATAAAATGCACCATACCAGATCATTAAAAGTAGAAGAACAGAAGTAGGATTGTCTATTAGTGTTTTAGAAGGTTATGTACCCTTAGAAGGGCCCTCTAGTGGAGTCAGTCAGTATCATGGGCTCTTATCATCAATTCATAGAAATTACCTGGTAAGTCACATTATCAACTAAAAAAATCATGTTTTAACTGGTGAATAAATGTTTTGACAATGTCTGAATTTATAACATTTTTGTTGCCCTTTTTAAAACTAGGAGATATGTAATTGTGTGCTGATAACAGCATGAGAGATTCTTCAGTGTGTATTTTGGGTTTATTAATCAACCCAAATCTCTAGTGTACCTCTCATAGCTCAATGTAGGACAATGCCTAATAGAGGAGTGTATTCACACCATATCATTTTCTGGAGTGTGACATGAGTAATAGAAAAATGTGGCTCTTAATATTGACTAAGAGGTAAGTAAATAAGTGAGTAAACTGTTAAAATAGTGCTCCATGGTAATTATTATTATTATAAACAGTCATTTTTGGACTAGGGATAACACGTTTTTATGGAATACCACAGGTTTAACTTAAAACATGATTAGTTTATGTCATATTATAATGCTAGTAAACATAATTAACAATAAAATTCCAATCAAAATCCAATAAAAATCCAAATTGAAATCTTCACATTCGATGTAAAATCATAAATTGTTAAACAGAAACAAAAAAACAAACTAAAGCATTTTACATTTCTCTTTATTGTTCAATATATTATTTATTCATAAAATATTTGTCACGCCCATCCTTTAAATATCCATTTAAAATATAAATAAAAATGCACTTCCTGGTTTGTCTGTATGACTACAGCAGAGTACAGGTTGCATTTGGCTACAGCAAGTGCACTTGAAACCTATTCACAGTTAAAAACATCTCATGTTTTTAAAACAGATTTGTGCAAAGCAGTGACCATAGTGACTGGAGTGCAGCGGCCTGGCATGGACGCTCAGGGGCAGAATTAACAAGAGAGGCCTCAAGAGTTGGATGAGATTCAATGACCTCTCTGTCCTTTACTCAGCTTTCTGTTTGACTGGCTCTGGTTCTGGTTCATCCAGCAGAGCCTGCTTTCTCTCTCTTTCCTTTATCAGCTGCACGCCACAGTAAGTCACAAACAGTACCAAGAGAGTGGACACAGGGAAGCCTGAGGGAAGCACAAGGGAAGCCATTATTCTGCCCGTACAAACTATTTTATTACCGATTCCTTGTTGTTGAGCTGATACGAAATGTCATGTGTATCAGATATATCTGTGTATTATACACAAGATATACATTCTGTGGCCTCAAAAAGTATTTAGCCACAAGTATTTTGCTTTGTGTTATATTAAAAATCAAGTGGCATGTATTTCATAGAAATATAGCACAAACGCTTCCAGCTAACTTTTATAAGATTTAATTTATTAGTTAATGTGATAAACTACAACTGTGGTTACTCTGCTAGGACACCAATGTGGGAAAAAAAGCTAGTAAAGATGAAGGTTTCAGCTTCATTAGTTTGCAAAAGCCTCTTGGTTTGATGACAGTTATAAATTCTTAAGTGTCCAAAACTATTTGTATACTTTTGGGGCCACTGTACATAAAAATTTAAGTTTTAGCATGTCTTATAAAAGCTATATTATAGCTATGTTTCTGTTTTCATTATTATTACTATACAGTGAACTAAAACAAATCACTTACCTTTAAGCAGCAGTCTCTTAGCAACCAGCTGAGCAAATTCCAAACTGTTCAGTGCCAGAACATTGTACAGGACAATCTGCCAGAAGTTAACAGCATTGAACAAGCCTCGGATTCGACGTGACATTGCTTCAGTCATAAGATTCCTCTGGAAAAATATTAAAATATTACTTTTTAAAATAATCAAAAATACTTGCTGATTTTCAACACTTGACTGTGCATTATATGAAACACTGTGAATTGAAATTCATTCAGACTGCCCTTGATGACACAATATTTAAATATATTGCTTAGTGGATGTGTGAGATTGTACCTCAATGGTGGAGAATGGAGGCAGAGCAAATAACTTATCCACCCACAGTTCAAAGTTCAGGCCAAAGCAGTTAAAGAAAGACCAGATGTAAACCAGTTCACAGGGTCCGAGCCACAGAGTTGTGACAGCAAAGGTGCAGATGGTTGCAAGAAGCTCCTTAAAGATAGCATCATGGTTTTCTCCGATGTAATCATAGACATATCTTTAATAGAAAATAGGAAAACAACTGAGAATTAATTTAATTCATTTTTTTTTTAATTTTGTGAATAGTAATAGTAGAAATATTCACATATTTTAATTTATTAAGAACAGATATGTAATGATTTGCTCACTTGCATAACCAGTCATTGATTCCTCTGTCAAAGTGCCTATAAAGGACATTTTAATATTCATAAGTTATGATCAGATTACACCAAACATCCAGATTGCTACCAAAACATTTTTGTATTCTGTTCATGGAAATACTTACGTTTCAGCAAAGACGTAGAGCATTGTTATGCATTTCGGGGGCTGAGGAGGGTCCAGATGGTCAAGTCTAGATACAACGTTAATGACACCAAACATGACAGCAGCTTTCACCCAGTCATACACTAGATTGGAGTATGCCAAACCAGCTGAAAAACAATACAAATAGTACTGATGTAATATCGCAATGAAACAAATACTTTTTAATACTTCTATTTGAAAAAACAATTCTAGCTTCTACTTTTTATCTTTAGATACTTAGCTTTACCTTTTAGATACTTTTTATCTTTAGATACTTAATTTAATTATTTTGATCAAACTGACCCAAAGACCAGTCAGACAGCTGCTTCACAAGCTTCAGATCGTTAGGGATGGTCAAAATGTACAAGTAATGAAAGAACACATCCACCACTAAAATAGCCCCAAGGTGCACCAAAGCATGAATGGTGATGTTCCACATCTCTCGCTCTTTACGAGTCAAGTTAGGGTTGTTAGCCTGAGACAGAGGAAAGTGGATTTACTTAACCAGAATGAGTAAATCAAGGACAACACACATTATATGCATGATTCTGAGGAGAACCAGAAATAGTTTTCTTTAGAATTAGCTAGATATCAGCCTCACTGAATATACAGGACTTACCTGTTCATGAAATCGATCGAAAGTCATGACAGGTCCAAAGAAGAAGAAGGGGAGGTAGAAGTTGTACTTAATCAGATCCATGAAAGTGTAGTTACCATCTTTTTTCTCACAGTTCTCTAAGGCAAAGCTCATACAGCGCATAATGGTGAACCCACAACCTCCATAGAACAAGACGTCTTGCAGATCAAAGGAGCCTGTCACAAAGCCTTCCTACATCAGAACACAAACAGATTATAAATACATTAAAATGACAAGTTAAATCTTTTACAGACACCTGCATTGAAGGGGATGTGTATAATGAAATGCTTTGGCAGATTTGCTGTGTTTAATTTTTGTTTTATATTTTTTTTCAGCAGAGATATTTATTACTGGATACTGAGGAATGACTTTCTCACCTGCCAGGTGCTAAAGGGCTCCATCTTGAAAGTTGCAAGGCTGGTAAGTCCAGCCACAAAGCAGAGCCACTTTCTCTTGATAACAGCCACGCTGTAGAGGACGATGCAGTGAGACAGGATGACAGAGATATATGTCCATCCCATAGTAATCAGGACAGCTAGAGATCCATACACCATATAGATCAATGATCTGTGCTGTGGGTTAGAAAGAACCACATTATTTCCTGTGACAACATTTCTGATATTCAGTTGTCATGTAAGAATAATGAAGATAAGTAGATATTATAAGTTGTCGTCAAAGTTGTTGCAGAATAGGCAGAGTTAAAAATGATAATCAGCCCAGTATTAGCCATAGGTTTAGTTTTGTAAGAGCAGTATTAGTAAATAAATTAGTGTTATCAAATTAATCAACTAGTGGAAAAAGCTGATTACCTTACATCCATCTATTCCAATCTTCATTGACAGCAGACAAAACAAGAATTTATTTGACATCTGTTATAACATTTAGATCATTTCACAGATGCATTGTTAATATCAAAAGGCATTTGTTTTAATATCATTTTACAGTTGGCACTGTTGGGGAACAATCATGCAACATACACAAATACACACCACAACAAACATGATCATGCTTAAATCATATCCAACTGTGGTGCATAAGGTGATAACTATGTACCTTTGGAGATAGCATTGAGCAGATCTTAGCAAAGATCACATGACCAGAGAGGGCAAACAGGATATGGTTGCGGAAAGTGGTAAACCACATAACCCATTCAAAGTCTGACACATCCTAGAGAAACAGAACACCAGTTAAGAACATCACATCTTAAGAATGGAGTTCTTCATTCCTACATGGTTATGGATATTTTATAATATGTATTCTTTCCTGCCTTTCCTGTAGCTCAGTGGCTAGAGCATGGTGTTAACAACGCCAAAGTCATGGGTTCGATCCCAGGGATTGCACATACTCAGAAACAATGTATAGTATAATGCAATGTAAGTTGCTTTGGTTAAAAGTGTATGCCAAATGTGTAAATGTAATATACACAATCAAAAATACATATACTTGCCATTTTTCTGCCAAAATAGTGCCATCCTGGTTTCACATTCTCCTTAAATGCCCTCCTGTTTACATTCTCTGGAATTAAAAAAAGATTTAACCATATAACCATGATCATGTTTTTTTCTATTTGATTTCAATAAGAAGGCAAACTGTTCCAAACTTTGTGTGTACACTCCCTGCCAACAACAAACCTTTGTTTTACTCTTGTTATAGAAATAAATCAAATAGACAACAGATTTCACACAGAATTCACAAGCGCACGGGTGATGTTTGGTTGAACTCCTGCAGTAAGATTCAGATCAAAATCTAAATAGTAATACACAATTTGGCTGGTACATATTGTCAGCCTATCTATAGAACCCTCTCAGTGATAATCCAGATCCTAAAATATATTTTAAGATAATGTGATTGTTTGATCCTGTGAAATCTGAAAAATTAGTAATATGAATTACCAAAATAATACAAAAAGTGCATAACAGACCTTATTTGAGAGTCAAAAGGCATAGGGATTCTAAATCAACAACTGGAGCATGTAACCTATTCTAAACTGATGCTTCTGTTTATAAACCAAACTGTGAACATAATCAATATCTGAGGCCATATTACAGAAACCTTTTATCTTAAGTGCTAAGTTAGGATCTGACAAGTTCAATATTCTAAAGGGGACCCTAACTGAAATTGCCATGGTTACTAAAGAGATCTTTAAAAAGCCAGGACTAAGGCATGGCTGCTTACACAGATACTTAGTGTAGTATAGTGCTTTAAATCATTATTAAGACAAGATAGCGTACACCTTTACTCTGTGTGTTTTAGGCATAAATGATAGATATTAAATAACCTGATGTAAACTTATTTGATGTAATTTATATTAAATAAATGTTGATTAATGCAATAAAAAAGAAGAAAAAAATTAATTACCACTAGAGGCCTCAATGATCCAGCTGCCTGCCCATAAGAGTGCAAGAGAGAGAACAGCAGTGTAGAGGTACAGTTCAAACCTGGGAAGTGCTGCCTTGATCCCCATGGTTAACCTGATGAAAAGCCTCAATGTTAAAAGTCTTAATATAAATGGAATGGTAAATCTCCAGGAATGTCTCCAGGAGATTTACACAGAAAAGTTACACAGAAGCCTTGAGCTATAGAAAATCGTCCCAACGGTAAATATTGTACTACCTAATGTCAAAACCAACAATGTACTCATTTCAGGGATGTTTTCTAAAACTAAGGATTTAATATTATTTAATATTTTCTATAATATCTGATTGATTTTGGTATTTGCTCCGTTGTCACGTATCACACTCACTAACGGCCGTTACAGGTCAGGTCAAACGTCACTCAGACTGCTGTAATATCCGGCGATCCTTCTGTCCTTCACTACTGTACAACAAGCCTGAAATGTTTTTTTATGTTTTAATAAAATGTATTCCGGTAAAGAACTAAAAACAAAGCGTTTACTGTACACTTTGAAGCAACAGTTGACGAAGAAGACTGGGTAAACTGAATGTAATGATATCTGAATACAAATATCTGTCCAATCACGGAAGAATTTGGTGACATTAATATTAATAACGTTATACATTTGCAGCCGCAGGTGCTGTCTAGGCAATAAACATACATGAAACATCTGAATAAAGCAGGAATTTGGTGTATCAGCTATGTTGGAAATACTCTTTATTTAAACGATTAATATAATTAATGTGATTATTGACTATCACTGCTGCTACTGCGCTTTATAGTGACTGTTTTAGTAACATATGGCAAGTTTTGACAGATTCAAGTTGCGCTTGCAAAACTAGTTTGTCAAATCCAATTTTACAAAGCAAGGAGTGGTGATCTGTTTAAATGCTTCATGTCTTTAATGTAAAACAGGAAGTGTAACACAAAGGCTACAACAAAAGCAAGCTACCTGTGATTTGCTTGTATTATAATTAAAAAGGGAAAAAGATTTATAAAAATATTTAAATGTTGTTAATTTGGCGTTTGTTTGAACATTTAATTTGCGCTAGTTCCAGTAAACCTGGAGTGTTTGTTACCGTGAAATAACAGCAGCGATAGGCTTTTTAATAGACAAAGATCTTTCTTTTGTTTTAACAAAAACATAACTAACCAAAAGCAGTTCGATTAAATTTGTCTACAATATTTCTAAAACCTTTCTCACTCAGAAGTCTTTCTTTGTGCTTAGTCCAACAGTTTAGTTCCCCAGTTCACACATTGCAGTCATCACCAACACTTAGGCTATAGGATATATATATATTATTTTACGCATTATACGTTGACGTAAGGACGTACCATGTAGTCTCTGCCTAATCAATATCCAGTTACAGGAGAAACATTAAAACAAGAAAAAGACGAATTAAAAAACAAAAAGCATTCCAATAGAGTTGACACCAAATCTATTTCTCAGAAGACGCGACTGTAAGTCAGTGACTTAAATGGGAGTGCCTTATTTCACAGCTCCTCAGAAAGAGCACAGTCAGCTGCGCCGTACAACCTCTTCCTATTTTAGTCTGAGCAGTTGCTCATGGTACAGTGCGGCAGCGGCAGCTGCAGCGCAATGCGATCTCCCACACATCAGAAGATCCTTCAGGAGTATGAAAAACACAAGACTAAACCCCCAAATCAACGCACTCGTTTCATTTAACCATTTAATTGTTTTTAAAAAATCATAACCTATCCGCCTGCCAAATGAGTTAAAATTATTCGTAGGTAATGCATGCAAATCTGAACTCATTTGAAATGTAAATGATGTTGCACATATCTTGACGCCCACGTATCGCTTTAAAAATGGTCCGTGGCACTTTTGTTTACAACACAATGTACAATAAGTACGGTAATTCAAAAGGGGTACTTTTTCTCTGTACTAACCTTGTATCTGCCTTTTACAGCCGCTCGGATGTTTGGAGACAGATGTGAACCCCCACAAAATTGAAAAAAGAAAAGAAAAGGGGGGTGAATATGGGCTTCTCCTAATACATCCGTCCCGTTTTCCCAGTGCCGATGGTGCACTGGGTGAGAGGCAGGAGTAGCTTGTGTGGATGTTGCAGGAGGGGGTGTAGAGTGTATTTATAATCCGGACTGGAACTGCAGAGGAGTGGCACCCGCACTGTCCATTAAAGAGGCGCACAAATTCAAGATACAGAGTTGAATGGTGCTGGTGCATGGCTTTGCCATATAATGCCATGTTGAAGAAATAATTTGTTTTCTTATAGGTTGTTGTCAGTGGGGCAGTTCTGAAGAGGAAGCAGTCCTATGTAATAACATAGTGAGGATGATCCGTCTGTTTCCTGCAGCTATAACTCTATCGTTGTATTACATAAAATGAAACTAATGAAATGAAACATGTGTGGGGTGTTAAGAACAATTCTCATATTTAAATCTGCCACCCTTTATGACTTGTTGTTAGATGTTTCAAAGATGAATAGTGTTAATACCCCAGATATTCTGCCCTTAAAATCTATGATGGCTGCAGCCCTGGTATAAAGAGTATGTTATCAAATGATTAGAAAATCAAAGGTTTGAACAGTTTAATCACTGTCAAAGATCATTTAAAACTGTGTTTATATATTGTTATTTGGTCTCATTTATACACTCAATTTGTTACAGGCACTCAATTTGATATTGAGTTTGATAAGATGTGTGGAATGTTTAAAATGCAAATAAGAAAATGACAATAAGAAATATTCAAAGAGTCTGTACAATCAATGTGTGTACATATTCTACATGTTAATTAATATACACTTAAACACTATATAAAATAAAAAGCCTATGCGTGGTTGTTGTATCACCTCAGTTGTATCAATAATCTCAGTTAATGTTTTGCATTCTTAATTAATAGGCGGATAGACTGTAACATAAATGACTGAACAGATTTCTGTTTATTAAAGTTTTATTATGTTGTAGGAAGAGAGTAGTCAGTGTTACTAATGAATAACAACTGGAAAATAATTATTCAGGATAAATAAGAACTTTGTAGTTGGTGAAATAAACTGCAACAATAGTTTTGAACAGCAGAGGGAGACATACAGATTAACAAACAGGGAAAGCCCCTTAACCATTTAAACCTCACAAGCAGATTTGATACAATATGATACTCAAGACACAGACAAATTCGAGTTTTACAGGATTTTACATTTTGAAGCCCACAACCCGAACTTTGTATGTGAATAACAAATTTTCACAGTTTTTCCCATCTGTATTGAAGCCATTTAAGGTTACACACCAAACAACAGCAGCAAACCGAAGAAGGGATCAAATCAATATTTTTAAGCCTGTAAATGCACCTATAGTAACTTTGAGCAGAATTGGCCATTATAGACTAGACCAAAGGTTCATGCATTGTATTTTGACTCGGGGTTCGTTAATATCGCAACCCCACAGCTGAATGCCTAAATTGTTAAAGTTGTCGGTCAACTTCGTGCGGACTCCTGTCACTGGGTTGACTGCGTGTGCCCGGGCCGTGCTTTTATTTTTAATATGAGGGAGGGGGTTCCCAGAAAATACCTCCTCCTGCTGTTCCTCAGCTCTGTCTCGTGAATATCAAACACTCGCCGTCTCCATATTGGAAGCGGAGATCGGAAAATACGAGAAAATATGAAGAGGCTGTTTTTAACGATTATTTAAGTGCGCAGATGTAGTGTTTCTTCTCAACTGCTCCGGGAGTTTAAACGCAAGCGTTCAGATATTGCGCGAGTGCATTATTCAGCACACGTTCGGAGGTTTCGCGGTCAGATCGCTAAAGCTACCTTATACTAGAAATCCAGCCTCTAATTGCTTTTCAGCCTTTCGGCGATCGCGAAATTTACTTTTGTTATGAGTATCCGCACAGGCTGATTGGTCAGATGTGTGTCCACGACGCTTATTTTAATGCAACAAAACGCAAAGATTAGTGGTCGGGTGCCGTCCGTTCGCCCACGCTAGCCCGAGCGACAGCAGTCTGCTGGATATCTGCCATTAACTCGACTAGCTGTTAGCACAGTGTAAAACACGGAGACGGTCAGAACTCGCTGGCAAAAAGGAGCTAACATTTTGTTTCCATGGACAACACGTCCATAATCACGCAGGTTACGAACCCCAAGGAGGAGGAGATACTCTCGTCAAATGCTGAGAAAGGTGAGTGGTGTTTTACTGGGTTTAAGTGATTCGGCGCAGCGCGTTTTGTTAGCCTGATCTCAACCCACCATTTTGAACGAGCGGGCTGAGCGTTTGCGTCCGCGGATAGGGAGAAAGAAAGGAATTTTATTCCTGTTTGGACAAACAGACGCGAGAATGTGGTGTTTGTGACGTTTGAGATTATTAATGTGTTGTTTTTTTTATCGTCGTGTCTTTTTGTTCATGCAAAAACGATTTGTGTTTATAAAGCTCAGTAGTCATAAAGGCGGAATGTAAACTGGCGGAGACTGAAAGTTTGGGCTCCGTGATCGTCAGTGCTTGTGTCACCAGTGATGTGAATAGGACCAACATAAACATGTTTCTTTCTGTCAGGGGGCGGCAGTGTTGCAAGAATGGGATATAGACAGTAATTAAAAAAACAAATTATTTTTTATAAATCAGATTGGCGGATGAGCGATGAGGTGCAGTGAACTTTGGTTTATTTTGCATTCAGTCAATTCAGCAGCACAAATGGTTGGGTGTGCTCATTCAGTTGTTAACATTCTTTACTAACTAGTCAGATTAAATGACTTGACGTGAACTCAAAGTTTTCTTTACGAAATTTTAAACATTATGCCTATGAAACTCAAGTTCATAGCAGTTCTGCATCTATAATGGGTACAAATCAAATGGATAAATTCACTATAACACTTTTCACAATTTCTGCATTGTTGCAAAACAGATTAAAAAAGAATACATTTCGGAACAAGCATCTGAGATCTAAGAAAAGCAGTTTAGAAATAAAGAAAAAAGAAATGTTGCAAAATTATCCCGTAAATAAAATGCAAATAATAATTTCAAATAATTGTTGCACATTTTTTTATAAGATTTGCAGCAAAGAGGGCAGTTTTGTATGGCTGAGGATGTCCGGCTCAGTGACAGCAGGAATTCCACTTTGAGGGCCTCACCTTTGACCTCAGGGTGGCTGAGTGGAGAAGCTCTTTAACAGCTGCCCTCTCACAACAGCACAGAATAAAGTTGAACCATCTAAAATGGTCCCTATGCCGTTGAAGGCCTATTAGGTGACACTTTAAATTCTTTGAGGCCTACAGTTCTTGCCTTGATCTCATCCACTACATCTGAGTACACCTTTCAAAGCCATTAATGATTCTTTGCAAGGTACGGCATATTAAAGCGTAGAGCAATATATTTGTCCTGAAGTAATTAGGGTCTGTTATAATTACAGGATTTTTAAGCAGCTGAATCTTTTCCTGGCTTCAGCTCTGATGGTATCTGACAGTGTGCCGCAGTAATCAATGTCTCTGGCTCATAGCATGAAAGGGATCTTTTTTACATTCTGTCCACCAGTGTGTACAATTTTCATCTATTTGTGTATAATATACATGGAAATATAATATCTTATATTACAGGTAACAGCTTATTTTTTTATTGTGGTCTGTAGACAGATGTTTACGCTCTATGTGAAGTTTTTTTGTTTGTAGTTTTTGTGGCAGGGACTTTCTCATTGCTAACCCAGACTTACCAAGATCATACCCAAATGTTACCAAGATCACTGCTGAATATGGATGCATAGAAAATGCTGAATGTGCTTTCTGACATACCAGTTTCCATATTCCTGACTGAAGCCAAGCTTCTGTCCTCCCACTTATGAAAAATGATACCACCACTTCCTTTAAAAGACACAAAAAGCCTAATTAGAAGGCTAATTAGAAGCTGCTATCTGCATTCTAACTAGGTATACTTACGCTGGATATAATAACTTTTAGTTGACAAAATGGTTTCCCATAATTATCGGCAGAATCTTTCCAATTGTCATATTTATAGATGCCTTAGATTTTGGGTGTAAGATGTGGGTGTATATTTATGAGATGTGGGTGTATGTTGTTGCACCCATAGTTTTTCTTCAGTTTAAAAGTGTAGGCATGGGACATTCAGCTGTCGTGGACCACTGTAAGAGCAGTTGAAATGGCTAAAGGGGCGGGAGAGGAATGCAGGGCTCCTATAGGCTGTTTGTTTTTTAGCTCCACCTCCCTTGCTGCCCCTCCTCTCTTCCCTCTCTCTTTCAAACATTCCATGCTTCCATTCACCTTTGCCTTTGCACTCGTCACTGAAGTTTTAGGAACGAGGGAAAATAGCCTCTGTCCCTTAAAATGGTGCTAGAGTCGGCAGCCAATGAGTGGAAGCTCTAGGGTTTAGGAGCCTAAAGGGGACGGGGTGGGGTTTGTAAGTGAGTGGGGTCTAGTTTCAGATTTTTTTCTTCTTGTCACTATTTTTAAAGGGCCTTTTCTAGCTGGTGACCTCAGTGTTAAGATTTAGAGCTTTTGCCGTGCTGCTGGAATGAAGGCAGATTATTATTAGTATATTACTAGTGTGTGTGTGTCTGTGTAAATGAGGAGAGGAGAACCATGAGGCTGTTTAAAGTTCTCATTATGTGCAGTGTATAGATGTACAGTCTTCAGCTCGTTATATATCCTATCCTTCGCAAAATCCAATAATCCAGACCTTTAATTAAACATGCTGTCTGTCATTTTCATTCTGCACTGGGAGGACATTTTTTGGATGTTTACTACCTAATGTGCTAAAGTTAAATGTTGTAGAACTTCATTAGAAGTCTATTCACCGAGTGCAAGATATCAAATATACCTTCTAATATATCGCTATTGCCCTTATTTTTTTACTTTAGCAGTTTATTAATATGCTGTATCTGTTTTTGGCATATGATATATTAAGCAGTAGTAAATAACAAGAGTGCAAGGCTATTTTAACCAACATTTCTTGCTGATCATTTTTTATATTATGGCTAATAGCAGTTATAGCTAATGTTATACGTATAATGTACAGTTGATAACTCTTTTACACTTTCACAGTCGTCCCTAGGAAGGACTTACTATTTGAACTGGAATAAAATAAACCCTGATATTGTCTTTTTCCACTATATAATGATAATAATAATAAACAAATGAGACTCTAATATTGGCTGAGGCTGATTTAGCCACTCATAAATCATGCATCTGTACTAAATTGCATTAACTTTTGGTTGGTACATTCTCTTTGTCTGTTCTTTTGGCAGTTTCGCTGTCTAACAGCAGTCTGAAGAAGAAGAGAACTCGCAGCATCTTCAGCTCCTTGTTCTGCTGTCTGAGAAGTTACGATGCCGAACCCCCCGCCATCCCCAACAACAACAGCAGCCCCTTGCCCCCACCTGTGGAGGAGAACGGAGCTCCACCAAAGGTGAGACACCCCAAACATCTTCCCTAGATATCAGACTGTATATTGATCCAGAAAGTTCGACTCGAAAGTTGACTTCCGGTCAAAATCAAACTGTTATCAACTGATAAATATCCATCTTGTGTTTTGTTTGATAAATAGAAGTCATTACAGTTCTCTGTCTTCTTATCTGTCCAGACTATCACGTGTCTGAATTATTGTCCATTTGTCCTGTGTTTCATCACCTCATTTCTTCTCCTGTATGTTTCCTCTCTGTTTTCATCTCTCATGACCCAGTGTGACCAGGTTGAGGTCATCCCTATTCCCAGTGTATGTATGACTCCACACGTTCCCTGTGTCTGCTCTCGCATGCTGCCTGGAGCATCACTTCCCTGTGCGCTTGAATCTTCTAGGAAGCGCCTGTGTGGACAGTGATGCCCTTTGATGCCTCTTGGATGCTTGCATGCATTGTACATTACACTTCTGAGGTGTCTGGAAAGCCTAACATTTCCCACACAGTGATAGGTTAAGACATTTAGCAACACCTGTGAGCTGCACCCACCCCTTGTGCTTTTACAAGTATTTGTTTTAAACTAGTACGACTAGTTCTGATTTGACAATGCAAGTGTTATGTTGTATTTATCAGAATTTCCTTTGATTAAAGTCTGTTTAAAGGTTAAATATGTAACTAATACTCTACTACCGGCAACAAATTGAATTCACACAGGTTTCCAAAAAGCCAAAACCACCTCCCCACACACATTTGGAAAAACAATCCGACCACTAAGCCTGTGACATTGGTTTTAACTGTTTTGCTCAGGTCGCAGTGTTTTGAGAGCTACAGTGTTAATGTAATACAAAGCAAAAACTACCTAAGTAGTTAGTTTAGTTAAATAAATAAGCAGTTCTAATTAAATAAGTAGTTCCAGTTAAGTAAAAAAACACATTTTTCACCTTTTTTTAAACTTCATAAATTAGGTAATTTCCTACCAGTCCTTAATTGATGAGTTTTATCATGTCAGTACTGTTAATCTGAGGCTGGTAGACTGTTTGGGTCCAGATGGACCTAAATCAATCCCCTGATGATTCATCATCCTCTAAAGCCTGACTTAAGAGGAAGTTTCAAAGTGCGGTGCTAACAGCCAGCAAAGTTTATGCTAAACTTGCTGACTTGCTGTAACCCCAAAATGATATTTGTTAACAGAAACAAACTCCAGCTAAACTGTAAGTTTATCGGTTGACTCATTCAGCAGTCCGAACCAGGATCTTGACTGCACTCCAGTGATTCCTCTTAAACTTGATTCATCCCATTACATAGGCAGGGATTTAGATTAGATGGACTTCACAGCATACTGCCTCCCTGTATAACAAGATTGCCTCTGCTTGTATTGAGACAGTGCAGTGAGGATTAGCCAACTGGATATATAGAGAGAGACACGTTCACCCGCAGCTTATAAATAAAGTGATGAGATTTCACATAGACTAGCCATGCTAAACTCACCGTGACACTGTCTAACCTCACCCATCCTGCATCTCCGATTAATGTGTGAAAAAACCTTTAATCCCTCTCACACAGCTGTAATCTTTTCCACTTCCTGTTGGAGGAATCTGTGTGGAAGAGCCGGGATGTGTAACTGCATGAGTGTTGTCTGTGCACCACAGGAAACACATTTCCCAAAATGCCTGAAGCTTTCCTTTAAATTTCCTGAGGAAATGTGTAAATCTTCAGGGACCGTGCTGCTTTTAAACATCTCTCTGCTTGATAACTGTCCCCCTCCTAGCACGTTGCTGCTAAATCTCTCGTGCCTCATTTCCCACTCATTATGGTAAAACCGGCCTCTGTTCATCACGTTTAACCTCTGTTTTGCATCCCCACAGCCACCAGAGAAGTATCTCCTCCCTGAGGTTAACATTATTGACTATGGAAAGAAGTGTGTGGTAATAGACTTGGATGAGACCCTGGTGCACAGCTCATTTAAGGTAATTAATGTCTGTAGGAACTAGCTCTGATCCTCCTCTGTTTAATTCCCAAGCCAGGAATATATTACAGTTGTGTTTTGTTTATTTCACGATACAACAACATTCTGTGATTGTGACCCCTGTGAACTATTTACATCAGACCTATATGTTCATGCAGTCAGTGTTTCCTGTAATGCTAAATGACAGCCTATTAAATACATTATATGTACTGCTAGTATAAAAAGCAAAAAGCAAAACGCAGCCCTTGAAGCACTTATGTTGAGCTTTTTAGTGTCTCCTAATCAATGTAAATAGCTTGGGTGAAAGCTTTCATAGCTTGGAGCTTGCAGGTACTCATTGTTGTTTTTCAGTTAAAACTGAAAAATGTTTGAGGTATACAATACTCAAATCTCCCTCAGACATGGTAATTATTATAACAGGAGGGTTCGCGTTAAAGCAACACAGGCGCCCTCTGCTGTTTTGTATAGGAATCATTTTATTGCATTTTGGCAACTCGGTCGACAGAGCTTATCACGCCTCGATAAGCTCTCATTGCTCTCACCTTGCCTCTCAGCTGCCATTTGTTTGTTGTGTAACCAAATGAGATACAGATTCTGAAGCCTGGAAAAAGTCATAATTTCTTACATTTTGTCTTTTCTCACAGCCTATTAGCAATGCTGATTTCATTGTCCCAGTGGAGATAGATGGCACAGTGCATCAGGTACAGTATCAGTAGAACCAATAAAAAATGTTTCATATGACATTGATGACATCACAATGCTAAAATTGAGATGATGTAGTTACAGTGTCAATTAAAAATTCTATAATAGTATTTTTTATTAGTATAATAGCATTTTTTGATCACATTTGTAAGTGTAAATATTTGTACGTCAGGTCTTTGTCAGATAAATGATGAGAAACAAAGGGCCTGAGGGGCTGTTACCTTGTTCAAGTAATCCAGGATAGGCTGTCTGTCCTGGTTGGCCTATTCATGATTACTTGCACTAGGTGGCAGCTGTATGTCTTCAAGGAGCAGATGTCATGTTTACTTGTTTATAAATCCAAAGCCAATGAGGGAAATCAAGTGAATGACCGCATCAGTGATTATAAGAATTATGTACATTTATTGTAAATGTAACTTGAAGGGAAGTTCATCCTGAAGGAAACATTTTGTTGTTGTATGACTTTACTCCCAATACAAAATACAAAACACTCGACCAACTCACTCAACACTCGACAACATGGTGACTAAACGATGATGAATTTTGGCGATGATTTTTACATTTTGAGTAAACTGTCTCTTTAACTTGAATGGTTCTGTGCATCATGCTATCTCCCATTTGTAGGTATATGTGCTCAAAAGACCTCACGTGGATGAGTTCCTGCAGAGAATGGGCGAACTGTTTGAATGTGTGCTTTTCACAGCCAGTCTAGCCAAGGTTTGTCTTTCTCCGGGCACCACACTGTACCTTTCACTCATTTAGGGCTTGACAGACATGTCAAAAGCTGCCAGGCAGTGCCTCTTAACTCTATACAAAACAGCAATGCCATCTCGCTGGCTAAGAAAACCTTACATGTTATTTAAGTGTTTCACCCATGCTGACAGTAAAGCATTTTAAAATACTGTGATATATTTGCCAAGACCCATTTATGTGTTGCTGGGTAATTTAAGGCTTGTTGGGTGGGTGTTGGTTTTATACCTGTTCTCCTAATGTATGACCCCCTCTTTGTTTCTATGTGGCCTGCGTTTGTTTTAGCTGCTAATGCATGGGTAAGTGTCTCTATGGCAACCGTGACTTACAGAATGTGTGCCATGTATCAGTAGCCGTGCTTCGTAGATGCAGTTGCTGCTGGCTTCACCTTCAAAAGCTCTCATTGTTTTAGTTTGCCAGCTTTTACAGTACACTGTGAAATGTTGTCGCCATATCTGTAGCTGATGTCCCTGATGTGTTTTCTTCTCAAACCTGTTAATGACTTGTTAGCTGAGAATGATTGCAGCCTTCAGTAGTTTAGATCTTGTGTCATGGTTGCTTTCGTGTATGATACATTGAGATTATAATGGCTTATTTGCTTAAATAGCAAGCATATTACACACCAACCTGAAGGTGGTTTTATAGTATTTTGTAGGTTTTCTTAAAATCCTCTTTTTAATTTGCATAGAAATGGAAATAGTGTTATGTTGCCATAGCAGCTTCTAGTCCTCTCCATTTTGATGTTTGTTTGATCTCTGTATTTGTTCTAGGAAGCAGCTGAAGGATTCCAGAGTGACTCTGGATTAAACAGTTCAGACTGCATAACCAGCTTGATGCTCCTTGAGAATTAAGTTGTAAGACTAAATGTAATTTATCTGTGTGTGCTTCAGTATGCTGATCCTGTGGCTGACCTGTTGGACCAGTGGGGTGTGTTTCGAGCGCGTCTCTTTCGGGAATCGTGTGTTTTCCACAGAGGGAACTATGTGAAAGACCTTAGTCGTCTTGGGAGAGAGCTCAGGAATGTCATCATCGTGGACAACTCCCCTGCTTCCTACATTTTCCATCCCGAAAATGCTGTGAGTTTTGATTCGCCATTAAAAACGTATTTGTTCATCCCGGTATAACAAATTTGTGTAAATTTATTTTCAGCTTGTCTTTTGATTTTAGTTTAATTTTCAATGGTTTAGTCACTCATGCTAATGTTAGTTTACATTTTAATTTCTTGTTTTAAATTTTTTATTTAAAGTTATTTTTTAATGGTAATAATCCTGGAACAACATGTTTATAGTAATGTAATTTTTTGTCTGTGCTAAAATCTGACAATACCACAGCCATTGACAATACCAGAATTGACCAATACACAGCCAATGAGAACATGCATGATCTTTGATATTAGGACACATTGATAGGTGATGTTAATCATAGCATGGATTAAGGCCTAAATGTTCGTGTGCGTGTTGTGAAGGTTCCGGTGCAGTCGTGGTTTGATGATATGACTGACACAGAGCTCCTGGACCTGCTGCCTTTTTTTGAGGGACTGAGCAAAGAGGAGGACGTGTATGGAGTTCTGCAGAACCTGAGGGCCAGGTAGCAGGCTGAGCTAAACCACCTGACGAGGAGCCAGTGGAGCCCCCTGGTGGAGAGCAGAGGAGCGTCTCCTCCAGCCTGCAGCTACCTCCAGTTCTCAACTCACAGTACAGGAACATGACCCCACCTGTGTTCCCTATAGGACACACAATCAGTGAAACAGACTTTTAACATTTAAAGGACATTCAAATATTTCTCTTTTGAAAAGTGCTTATGATAAACCAAAAAAAAACAATTCTTATTTTCCCTTTTTTGAAATGAAAATATTCGTAACAGTTCTTTGAGGTGTTGCTATGCAGGTAAATCTGTAGGGTTAAAGGACTGTGGGTTTTCCTCTCCAACCCAACAAAGTGCCTTTTTTGAATGTCATTTTTACGGGGAAAATAACATTTTGTACACAGCATATTTCCAGAGAACCTAATCTTTCAGAAATATATGCTTTAAAATGGAGGCAGGGACAGCTCGTTTTTTTAATAAAAGCACTGTTAAAGAGGCCAGAGATTTTTAACTATGTAAAGCTGGGTACACGTCTCCATTTTTGGTTTTCTTGTGCTCTTTTGTTTTAATTATTTTTTTCCTTTTTGCTTTAGCTTGTGCCATTATATAGACTGATTCTAGTATTGATTCTATCTAGACTTGTGTATGTTTAGTTAGGTTTTTTTTTTTAGAGCAAAGGAATACATTTGCACTTGTTAGCTTTACTCTTTATGTATGCCGTGGCCTCTTTTGCCAACTGTTTTGCTAGCCAGACTAGGAGAAACAATCTTAACAGATTGCATTGTGCCAATGGTGAATAGTTTGTCTAGCAATCCGATGCCATTTACCTGCTGTCTTCAGCAGGCCTAACATTAGGCAACTGATTTTGACAGTTGAAATATACGGCTAATATTGGTGCTGTTATTAATGCATCATGTTGTGTAGACAAATGTTTGGACATTTCAATTTTAAGCCAGAGATGTTGCTCAGTTATTTTACCAGGTAGAAGTTTTAGTCATTAGTCTGTCTTTAAACTTTATAGTTGATCTGATTGACTTTGGTGAAGTAGTGTAAACACTGCATTTGTTGCCCCTTTGTTGTATTCCAAAGGGGAAGTGTCCTTTAAAGAAGCCAGGATGCACAATTGCAAATGTATCCCTTTTATCCTTTTTTATTATTTCTTTCATTGTTTGATTAGTGGATTGAGAAGTGGTACAGGTCCATCATCTTTATAAGACTGATCTTATTTTAAATTTTAGACTTGTTTTAAACCATACCCTGTTGCTGCTATCACTGTATATTACACTACAAATGACCTCCCTGTAGGGTACAAACGGTACCAGCCCAGGGACACAAGAACTGTCTGTGCAGCTTGTACGAGAGCGTAATCCAGGGCATAACAGACGGGACAGTGAGAACGAACATGTTTTCGTAGTTTGTAGGGTCTTAATCACAAGGTCAGACTCCCCAAACTGTTGTTTTGCTTCCAGCAAGCGTAGCCCTCATCAAGAGCTGCCCGCTAAGCAAAACCCATCTTTCCTGTTGGGATTCTGCCTCCAAGTGTTGCCGAAAGCAGCGTTCCGCGCCAGCTGCACAGACTCGCCACCGCAGTGCCTAAGATGAGAGGAGCAACAGTGGCGTCTCCGGATGTGCTGCTGAGCAGGCAATAAACTCTCTGCCTAGAGCCGCCACACCATTCATCCACTATAATCGTTTATCTTTGCCCTCTTTTCTCAGTCTTTCATTGTCTACCTCTTTCCGTCTATCTCCATGTTGTTCCACAGCAGGCAGAGTGATTTATTCTTACATGTATCTGTCAGTATTTGAGACGTTCACCTTGTTTATCTCACGCCTGCTGTTTTCTGCTCGTTAGAGTGCTGTACAGCCTCCCCTTTCAAATCTGGAGGTTGCGGAAGATCTTTAAGCTACCGGGATACTTAGCTTTGTGTAATATTTGATTTCTAGCTTGGTTTGATTTCACATACCATTGTTAAACACGATACTTCTCACATTTGTGGATTTCACAGTCACTGTTTTGTATCACAATTGACTTGTTGACTTTTGGTTTTGGTTGTGTTACATTTACTTTTGATGTCCTTGTTCTTCACTTCTGAAGTGTCGGGTGCATCACTTTTCAATGCACGTTTTCTTAGTTTCACTTCAATTTCTCAAGATGACTCATTTAAGATTATAAATGTTCTTTATTATTACAGTAAGCCATATAAACACTATACGGTCAACAAATTCACTTTTGGAAGTCAGGTCGGAGAGGCTGTACAGTGCAAAGTTTGAAATATAAGTTGAATTGATTCATGGTTGTCGCAAGTTTTCTTCCAGATTCTGACATTATTAAAGCACCTTTTTTAAAACTTAAAATGATTTGTGATTTTAAATTGCAGTTGGTTTTTATAGATTTTGGTTAGTGTACAGAATAATTGGTTTGTATGGAAACAATTGATACTAGTATGGGTAGAATAATTAGACGGTTCTTTAAAGATCGTCCTTAATGTCTTGTTTCCATTAGGATGTTTGAGTCTAGGCTCGCTTATAGAATCTTTAAAATATGTAGAGTGGGAGCCAAAGGTCTGTGACTACTTAAAAAAAAAAAGCTGCAGTTTCCTAATTATACAAAATATAAACAATTTGAATGTCAAAAACTTTTTTTGATTTGGTGTTTCCATTTTTGCTTTAATGACAACGTACTAAGCTGGCATAAACTCCAGAAGTTATTTGGGCATATTTAAAATGTTCAGGCATTTTAAGTCAGCTGAAGGAAATCTGCCCTTTGTGAAAAGTTTGGTTACAAACCTAGAAATAATACACAAATATAACTGAATTTTTTAGCATTTCAATTTTAATAAAAAAAAAAATTGTCAGATTTTGAACGTTGTCTTGGATCCCACCGTGTACACAGTTCTGTTTGTTAAAGATGTCAGATTCTCTTCATTGATGTTCTAAATTTTCTGAGCAACCAGAAAATTCTGATATTCTAATGTGAATGTAAAATGCTGCATGGTGACTAGTTTAAAAATGTAGTCAAATAGGAACACATTTTATTGCAATGGCTTCAAACCACTGCAAATCTCACAAAGAATCACTCAAATTCTGAAGTTTTTAATAACTTACATTTATTATCCTTTACAAAGGTAGTGTACAGTTAGCAATTTCATTAGAATCACTGACTTTGCAAGCTATCAAGCGTTTCAAATAATGCATGACAAAGTACCTTATAAAATTAACTACGGTAACTACATAGGACAAGTGGGGCAAAAGTATGCCGGCTTTACTAAAACACATTTTAAAATAACTGGACAAAGATGAAAATGATCCTTTTTTAAGAAATTGTACCTCTGCTAAAATCTAGTTATCTAAGAGTAAAAAGACTAAAGCTTGACTAAATATTATTGTTCAGCATGCGTAGTCGTCCTGTAAGTGGTCCACTCCACATACTAAAATGTATAATGTAAATGACAAGTAAAATTAAAGCTGATTTTGAATGTAAAAGCATAACACGGCAACTTTGCTATAGTTGCTGTATTTTCAGAATGTCCACAAAAAAATAGATTAAGAAAACATTAAGAGCTGCCTTGTTTGTTGCCGACTAGTTAAAGGAGACATTTAACCTTAGTTATGCCTGCATTGTCTTGATTATAGTGATGCACAAGATCACCTCAGATACAGTACAATCTAAACTCACACTGTGCTAGTGTGTGTACTATTCTGAATCCACAACCATGATGTGAACGAAAAGCCCAGCTGAGGAAAGGAGGTCTCCATTCTTGTTGAACAATGGCACATGACGATATCCTGTGGTGAAGTCATATTTAATTAAAACAAAACACAGACAAAACTTTTTATAAATGTGCTATACCATTTAACATGCACACATTTTTCCCCCTACATTTACCGAAGTTCATTTAATTCTATACTCAAGCCCTGCAAGACTGCTTACTAGATACTAATTAGTCTAACTAATACTAAGATTATGTGACTCGTGCAACACACTCACCGTTTCTTAAACTGTTAAAGGGAAGTGTGTACTGCCCAATAAACTCATTGCCAGATGCAGAATCATAATCCTCAATAAGAAAGCGTACCAGTGCTAGATCTGGCACGCACACTTCAAACTGGAAGTTCTCATTCCACATAGGGTTAAACCCTGAAAAAAAAAGAACAGATCAGTCAATCTAGAAGTTTCTCTACATGACGAGGTCTGTACACTACTAACTGCACCATTCACGTAGAAGTTTACAAGATATTATACCATTATTGTCAATGTACTTTGTTTGTTTCATGGTCGTATCATCCGGCACACCATAGACCTGCACTTGAACTATAGGATCCACAATGGAATACTTGCTCTCATTTACTTTGGGTAACTGCTGGGCTGAGATAACCTGTCAGACAATCAGCATTTAAAAACACATTTCAATAAATACACACGGTTAGATTTTCTTATATGTGGCTGAGCAGTCGTTGGTGGGCTCGCCGACATGTTATTAAGGTTATTAAATATATATTAAGATGTTAAATGAAATGTTTAAAACAGTGCAGCTGCTCATACAAAAGTTTTGCAAATCCACTTGCCATCACATGAAGAGTCTTTTGCTTTAACCATGGTCCCCTGGTGAGAGTGATGGGATCAAACTCTGTGGCTCGTTCTCGTAAGTAATGAGGCTTTAGAATGTAACCGCTCTGTCCATTCTGGAAGAAGAGCCCCTGATTCAGATCCATCTCTGTGCTCACCGTCTGAAAGTTGAGGGCCACTGGAGGGTGAAGGGATCACATTTAAAAAAAGTTAACTGAAGTTAGTTTATAAATAATAGCTACAAATTTTAAATAACATTTTATATAGATTTAATATTTTATTTTAAATATTTCTATCTGAGCATAACAAAAAACACTATTAAAAATATATATTAATATTTAAAAACCAATTTAAATATATTTCATTTACATGATTTAGGATTTTGACTTGTGTATTCCAGTTTTAAATCTCCCAAGATTTCCATGACTGTGAGAACCCTGTAAACATCTTCCATGATGACTGACCATGATGTGTATGTGCTGAAAGTGTTTCTCACAGCAAAAAGAGGATTTACCTATCTGACAGCCTGCGTTCCACAGAGGCACAGGATTATAATTTGAAGAGTCTGCCCTCAGTCCAGCAGGGTAAATTCTGCTGAGCTTTTCCGTATTGTGACGGATGTACTCGTTTGCTATGACAGAGAAAAACAAACTGATTACTGTGAACATGCTTGTTTGCTTGTCAGTTTATTTTCTTGCCATAAATGTTTGTTCTAAGTGGCTTTATTTGTTTTGGAATGCGAGTTTACAATGTAAAATGGAGAATCAAACAATGTTGACAAACTCGATAGCATAGTACAGCATGGCCCTGCCAATGCCACGGTCATGAGTTTGATTCCAAGATACAGTTTAAACACGGCTTGAATACACTGCAAGTCAATTTAGATAAAAGCATCTATTCAAAAGCATCGTTGTAAAATGATGAAACATAAACATATTTATGCAGCGGGGCAGAGCGCAAATCTGTCTCATAACATGCATTGAGGTGTTTAATTGTTATTGCGTGTAATCATGTTCTGACATCATACCTGACGATTCTGCCAGTTTTACAGCCTTCCCCTCTCTGAAGGAAGCCATCTCATTAAAGGACTGGTTGTCCCGAGAATCCTCAAACCCGTGGAAGTGAACGCTTTTGCAGTAGATGACGATATCCGACAACTCTTTCGCCAGCTTCAGTGACTTTGATTTCTATCTCCGGAATATGCAGCACACAAATTATTAGTGTCCATGGTTAGATGTATAAGAGAGACCACAGGAATTCAAGCTTACCTTAGGCTTGTCTTGATCTTCTTTACCTTCATCATCTTCATCATCATCTTCCTCTGTTACACTCCCTTCATCTACTGCTTTAGCCTCATATGAAGCGTTCTCAAATTTGTCCAGTCTCTTGCCTTTGACTATAAACCGGCCCTTCAGCTCCTGTAAGAAACAGGCCCATTAAATAAAAGAACCTTCAGATTTGGCAAATGTGTAACTTTATATGCAAGAAAAGTCATGCATGTTACTCCATCTATCCATTCAAATTGTATTACAAAAAGTATTTACACCAACTCCAGTGTGTTTTGGTTGTTACTTCTCCATTTAATTATTTTGACTCGGTAAGAGAGGAAGCAAAAACAGTGATTTTTTTTTCCCCAAACAGGTTTCCTGAAAATGTCCCTGTCTGACATTGGTTGACCAAACAAACAGTCCCTAGTGATGAAAACCAACTTAAAACATTTAACTTTAACAATTATAAACTTTTAGCAATTTATTTACTGCATGCTTAATTTAACATTTAGAAACTACAGGAGAACAACGGGCTATTTTTTAAACAGTAAGTTAAAAAAATGTTTGCTATAAATGAAACCCTAGAAGAGACCAGTGGCTCCATTGTTGACTGTGACAATGACCAAGACAGGCCACACCTTGACTGAGGGGAATGGAAAACAAGGTTATGTAAGATATGATAATCACTCATTCCCCCGCAGGCAAAGCAGCACAGGAGTCACCATAGTGATTCACTGGAGCTTTTAAAACCAGGTCACCACCAAACAGTGATGGATTAATAGTAAACATTATCACATAACTCTGCTTCTGCTATTACCTAAACCGTGTAAGTACAGTGTATGTGCTGAAGGTGTCAGTGTTGTGTCCTTGAAGAAATGACAATAGTAATGGTTCTGTGTGTGCGAAACAGAAAGAGTTTGAGATACAGAGGTTATTTAAATGGAGACCAGCTGCATGCATTCCACACATTCCCCAGAATTCATCTTGAAAGCAATCTCCTGTTCAGGCAAGCTAAAAAACATCTCTCCAGACTCTCGCTGTCCAACCCACATCTACTGGATTATTCAAACTCTTGAATCTTTTAAAAAGCTTTAAACAAATGTTAAGCAAATACCTAATTTGCAATTATTATCGAAACAATACCACCGCACGTAAAAACAGTATGCGTGTTGTGTTTTTTTGAGGTTTGAATTTAGAATTTTGAGGGTTTTATTTTAGTATTTACTACAAATAGACAACATTTATTTTAGCATAGGCTTGCAACTGCATATTTCAAAATATGTCTGGAAATAAGCCTCTGCTTAACATGGCTAAGCAGATTCCTGGCTTTCTAAATTGTATCACGAATGCCATCACTTACCTCTGGGGAAGGAAGACATGAGGGCATCTTATCTCCAAGGGGTTTCATGACCAGAGCGCTACCCAGGATAGAGATCATGTGCTGAGCCATGATCTTCTGCTGCTCTAGACTGCAGTGGTTCTCCAGAGAGAGGATCACAGGGTACTCCGATGTCTAGTGAAAAACAATTAACAGTTAACAGTCAGGCAGATGTAGAAAATACACCAGAAGGACAGGCTCTACAACTCCCATAAACAAATATTAGCCTTTGCTATAAATCATACGCAGTGATCTATGGTAATATACAACACATGACAGCTACAGTATTTTGTATTCATAAATTATTATTATTATTCATAAATTATTATTATTTTTATACCTTAAAGGCATAGTCTTTAATGGCTTTTATAACATCTTTGAAAAGGATCTTTGAGGTGAGTGTGTATCCATGATAGATGACTGGCTCTCCATCTGATCCATCCCAGCAGTCAAGCTCCACACATCGACAGCCCTTTACAAGTGCTCTGCAAAGGGACACTGAAATTTGGTATTCCACAACTATGCCATGAAATCAAAATCACATGGTATTTAGTCTGTGTGTGTTAGCATATAAATGAATGCCAAGCTATTGTATATCTAAAAGCTGCCATTTGCTGATATATGCATTTATTTAACACTTTCACCTTTGGGAAAACAGGCCAAAAAAACACTACAGCTTACGTTTAAAGAAACCAACCCAATACCACCAGCAACCTAGTAACAATATCAAGCAGTGAATAAGAGTTTATGGCTGTGATGTAGCTAAAGACTACTGGCTATTTTAAAAAAAGGGGGCGGGTACTTCAATATGTCTGCCCCAAACTTCCTGTTTCTTGTTATAAGGAATACATTAACTCTGGAAAGAAAACTACCCTGTTTGAAGTGATTTAAATCTTGTAAACACATAACAGCAAAATACTGCATGATATTGTTTGTGTGTGATTACTTTATGTATCCCTCAGTGCTGCTGGGTCCTTTGAGCTGGTCCTCAATCAGATATGTGTTGTGAGAGGAGGAGATGAAGTAATGGTTGAGAGGCTGGTTCATGTCCTGGTAAACCCCTTTATGGGTCGGGTTGAAGATCAGGCCCTCTGACTGGTGCAGATACATTAGGAAGCCATCCTTTGTCATTAGATGTTTTGCTTTGGCTACAGAGGTCCAGAACACAAGCATGTATTTCAGCACATTGACTTTTGTTACTCAAAAAATACAATTTAGATAAGATTCAATTTTAGCTAAATAATGAACTGAATAGTGGTGGTCAAAGGGCAAAAATATATTAAAAATATAGCCATACAAGGTAATAAAATGAATAAAACAAAAGTGAAACTGATTGGAAAGATACAAAAGTTACCGTTTTCATCAAGCTCATATTTTTCAATAAGCTGAAGAGCATCACTCTGAGATGCCTCCTCTATCTGCTCATTCAGCAGGAAGTTCAGCAGGTCAGCAGCACTCATGAGGCCATCTGTCTTGGCATATTCTCTATAGATGACATCGATCTCCTCTCTCTTTGTCAGGATTTGATAGAAACGCTCAATCTCCTTTCCCTCTAGGACTCCGGACTTGGATGTGTCACATTTCTATATGACAGAAGACAGAAAGAGGAAAAAGTCAATTTACTACCGTATTGGTGCTACACAGCAATTTACAAGAATACTCACGTTACATCTAATCTACATTCCTACTGCTGTATGCTACTAAATCACAGCCCTGTATGAACCAAACACTTCTCACCTCCTGATTCAGTACTGTACAGTACTTCAGACAAACTTATGTATAGCTTATATATTTACTTAGACACAGAAATGAACAATTATTAATGTAAACCAGTTTCTGTGGTGTCTGAATATACAGTAGTTCTGCATTCTAAGCCTCCCCAATAGCATTATAATGCCCAGTGTCACCCATGTACACTGTGCAAATAACAAACAAGCTTCACCTAAATAACATGAATGAAGGTCATGTTCTCAAACATGTTCTCAAAGCAAACACACAAAAGACAATACCTCAAAGAGCATCTTGGTGTAATGATCATCCACCTCAATGTTGATGTGTTGTAGAAAGCTCTTCAGCTCTTTTGGACTTATCTTGCTGTCAAAGTTTTTGTCAGCTTTACGCATACAGCTGTAGATCCAGCTGGAGGGCTGATGTAAGGACTACACAATTCATAAACGCACAGTACGATCTGAAAGCCTCTAGCTTAAATTACACCTTAAAGCTGCAGGAGATTGAGAAGGATACTGCTCAGTCTTCTTCTGCTGGCTGAGATTGTTCATGTTTGACATGACCTTCTCCAGACCACCGACCCACTTCTTGGCCTCCTCCTCAGAGCTGGCGATCAGGTCCAGGCTTTTCTGTCGCCCCTTAAACAAAATGGAGAAGGCCCGACCCTCCACTGCATCTTCTGTGTATTTCCGCAAACCGTCCGTCTGTCTGCCTGTTCGTACGGCCTCAATTTCCTCAACAGAGACTAAATGAGAAACAATACACAATCAGAAAACATCAATTGAAATACAAACATTTCTTCACGTTGGAATAAGCATCTAAATATCTTTAACAGACATAAGTGACATTAGTTTTATATCATACATATATATTACAGTCTTTTTCACAGCTTTTTAAATTGTGGTTAAATCCAGTAGAATCACAGGTCTCATTGGCAATATGCATATGGAAATTATATGGAAATTAGGTCATGCATAATATAAAGGGCGTTTGTAAGATCCATTCTGCACGTTTAAGATGAAACCAAGGCAAAGGTTTAGTCATAATGCCTCAGGTTGTTATTTTAAACAGTACTGACCTCAACATTACAACGTAACTTGGAAGCTCAATACAACTTAAACATGGTTTTGTTAAACAAATTAGTTTCAGTGATGCATTTTGGTGATAAGCAAACTAAATTTAAAAAAGCTGGTCAAATCTTTGATCGTAAATTTTGTCATGAAAAATCGAATTAAAACTGCATCACTCGTCTATCAAGTGCATAATTATTAAAGTTGTGATATAAATGTACACTGGAAGAAATGTATTACTATCAATGTGAAAGCATAAATACTTACAATGGCTTCTCCCAGAATGATAAGCATGTAATAAATGTAATGTAATGTTCGCAAAGTATTGTAAAATAATACCGT
>JAZGTI010001626.1:0-42592 GCA_036877585.1 Botia kubotai
TTTAATATAAGTTCTTTTCACTTATTTTAATACTTGCTTTGTCTTATTTTAATTCATTTTAAGTCGTCTTAAAATTAGGCCCCTTTGGATGTTTTCTGAGGCCTCTGGTGGGCCCGAACATATATTTCATGTTTGGACATATATGTTGAATGTGCAAGAACTTTCATAATAAGTCATTCTGTGACTAAATTAATTACTTAGTTATAATATTTCTAACACACTGACACGCTTACGAACGGGTTCATTTTTGTGATGTTCTGTTTATGGTTAAGTCAAGTGAAACAGTTTTCTCTGCAGTGAGATAAAGTATTAGCCACGAGCAGATGAGTTTCTCCGACTCATGTTTCTGTTTAATCATCTCCTGCATTTATTTGAGGGATGAAACGATTTAGTTCTGATCCTAAAGTCAGATCTCTGCTCATGTTGTGTGTGTGTGTGTGTGTGTGTGTTGTGTGTGTGTGTATAGTGATACCAGTATTCTGACCTTGTGGGGACACTTTTAGGTCCCCTAAAAATCATATAAAAATGATGTATTTTGAAATCTGAAACAGCAGAATGTTTTCTGTGATGTGGTGGTGGGGTTAGGGTAGGAGGATAGATTATACAGTTTGTACAGTATAAAAACCATTATGGAATTTTCCCATAAAACGTAAAAAAACCTGTGTGTGCGTGTGTGTGCGGGGACATGAGACAGAACTGGTTCTCTTTTCCTGGATCCTTGTTTTCCTGGTTACGCAACACAGGATTAAGCACAGAGGTCGATTTTGGCATGCAGAGAAAGTATTAAAACTCCAGCTTGTATACGAATACATTTCATATATTTATGATTTGTTGTGTATTAATAATTATTTAAACAAAAAATGAAAATAGGACTTTGGTATAAAATGTATTATTAAAATTTCATTTGAAGGTTACATAAAGTTTTTATAATGATTTTTTATATATTTTAATTATATAATTATATATTTTAATGATATATTTTATATATTTTTTTAACTATTATTTGTTAATGCACTCGTCTGTGATCTGACCTCTCCATGCAGAGCACCAGAGTCTAGAACCCAAGAAGATCCTCCTGACAGAGACGATCCCAGAGCTGGATCAGATGGAGTACCAGCTCCTGAAGTTCTTCATCCTGCTGTGAGTGGTTCTCCTGACTCTGAGAACTGATGTCATTACATCACTGATTGGTCACTGAACAGTCACTGAACATCATGTATCTGCGTATGCTGGAAATTACAGGGAAGAACAGAACAGAAGTTTGAAGATCAGAAATGTGATTATTTTAATGTCATGATCTAGAAGATGATTAAATGTCATGGTTTAACATTTCACCTGCTTTATTCAATACTGCCACTTGTGTGACGGCTTCTTTTAGACAGAATCATAACACATACTGTCAGTCTACGTTTTATATATTTAAAGAATTATACTTGATGGACTTCTCAGAAAAACAAAGTTGTAAGCTGGTTGTGTATGTTTACTGCTGTTATAAACACTTTTATAAACTAAAATAGTCCCAGATAGTATCACAGTAGTCCACTAGTGCTGGTACTGGCTACATAAATCATACTTCATAATATACTTGAACATGACTTGAGTGTACTTAATGAAATGAGGTTGATGTATATTTGTATAGCAGTACTGACGTCTGTCTCTGTGTGACCTGCAGTGTTATTCTGCTCATCCTGTCTTCATGTTATCTGGCCTTTCGTGTCTGCAGTCTGGAGCAGCAGCTCTCGTTTCTGAGCAATAACCCTGCGCTGACACTCAGAGAGAGGTGCCTGTAATTCCACCCTCACACTACTGTTACCGCCGCCACTGTCACGAACTAATCACAGTGATGTCATCACATCAGCTGCTTGTAATCAGAACACAGAACATTTGCATCACAGGGGCACGGCTCTCATTCCCAATTGTTCCATGTGAGGAGGAGTTGACTTTAAAGGGGACGCATGAAAATCACCACATTGCCGTGCAGTGTTTTTGTTTTAACAATTAATGTCTTGCATCTCATGAAAATGGTCATTTACTAGTCAACTAGTAGTCTTAACTGCTTTACTAATATTTGTTGAATAGGAATCCTTAAAGCACTTCAAGTTAGTGATTTGATTACATAATGCAGCTATGGAAAAGGAAACATGTTATATAAGGCTAAGATAATTAAGCGGTATGTTGCTTAACCAAATAAAACTAAAACACTAGATATAAACACAAACTAAAGTTGTAGTTTGAAATATTATGTTAGCGTTTACAGTTTAGTTGTGTCATTTGTATTCAGTACCAGGTTACACTGTAGAAGTCATCCACCCAACACTGATTACAGCTCATTAACCAGTAAACTGTTTGTCTGCCCATACAGGTAACTGCTGATGGTTACCACTGCAGTTCATGAGAAGTCTGTCCAACACTGGCCCTCTCTCTCTCTCTCTCTCTCTCACTCTGTGTGTGTGTGTGGTGACCTTGCAACTATGCAAACAGACTCTCTAATTTATTGATGCGTCAGATCTGTCTCTGATTGTGTTGTCATGGAGACAGTAGGAGAACAAATCATAAAGTTCTCCCTAAAGGAGGTCAATATGTATTACTGGACACAAGCGGATGAAATCAGATGCCTCGTCTGCACTGACTGCAAGCCCCCATATTAAAGTGACAGTGGGGGGAATCACTGAGGGCTCCCTAACAAAAACTGTGTATGATGATCATCTGTCACTTAATAAGTGTGAAATAGTGAATGCTGGACGTCAGACATCTACAACAACGTTTAATAGATCATGAATCTCTCATAGGTGTTGCTCAGGATCCAGTCAAACACATTTAGATCTGATTGTTTTATTTTTGCACTTTCCATGTTCTAGCTCTCAAAATACAATTTAGTTGAGTCTCCTGAGGATGCAAAAAACACTATATAGCCAAATGTATGTGAACGTTCCCTCTCTAGTGAACAGGTTTATGTATTCCAGTAATTCTACAGAAAGCTGAACTTAATGCCGCATGCTGTAGTGACGTTCAACAGGATTTTGTGCTTGCAGCTTTATTGCAACAGTTTGGAGAAGGCGCTATAATAATGTAAAGATGTGGTATGAACTCGTTTGTGATAGAACTAGTCTGATCTAGGAAAAGCCCAAAACTGAAGTCCATCAGACACCCTGTTCTGAAAAACAAGCCAGGCTGCATCACCCTATATGAGTGTGTGACCTCACCGTTCTCACATGCGCAAGTCTTATTAAACATTTGTTTTTAAATCATGGCACAAATGTTGGAACATGGGATCTGCTCCCATGCAGACACACAAGCATCAGTCTGATCTGACTCTCAGTCTGTTTTCCAGTTCATTCCCAAGGTGTTCCACATCAGACTCTGGACCAATATCTTACCAAACAATTTCCTAAGGAGCGATGCTTTGTTCACATGTTAGAAGAGAAGAGGCCCGTCTCAAACTGTTGCTCAAGATGAAAGCACACAGTAATCTAGAATGTCACGGCATTAGTATTTATTCTCACAGAAATAACTCAGGCCTGTTCGTTACTGTGCTGTACTTTAGGCTATTTACTGTATGTCTAATATGCCTGTATGTGATCAGTTATGACTCACACTGTGTGCTCAGAGTTTAACAGATGCTACATCAGCTCAAGAAATGTGATGTTGTCCCGACTGAGGGCAGAATGTTTGCGACAATGAATGTTTACCGGAGTAAAATACCATGATTAGAATAACTACAGTCATCCTGAAGTCATTGAATTCATGCATTTAGCTGCTTCATACCACTGTGCTGTAGCTGTTTCCTAAAGCACATTGTGCATAATGATTTTTACTGCTAAAAGTCAAACATCGGTGAGACTGAGGCAAGTTGTCAACTTATGAAACCAGTAAATTTCAGTTTAAAAAGGGATTTTGCCCAGGAACAAATATTTAGTCCTTTTTAGTGCTGTGTGTGAAGAATTTTAGTAAATTTCACAAAAATTATTCTAATTTTAGAGGGTTTGAAACTAATGCTAGAAAAAACACATTTGTGTAACTGGATTTTTGAGTTAAACCATACAGTTACTGAGATGGACAGATCACCACACTAAGTCACATATAAAGATAATTAATGATTAAGTGTGTCTATTATCTAACAAAACATCCAGACTCTAAATATCACACAAAGATTAAACTTATAGTCAATACTAGTTATTTTAGTAGCAACACAAAATCTGAGCTGAAAGTGGAATATTGTCCACGAGGAGATCATACGATATACAATATGGTTCTACGGGCTGCCATAGACTACAATGAGAAAAGCAGATGAGTAAGAAACTGCATCTTTGCTGCTCGGCCCTCACTGTAGGATAAGCACCTCTCACAGGATGCGGTCTTCCTAATGGGCGAGAGAGAGCCAAATGCATTATTCATGAATCCCTCTCACTCAGACTCACAGTAAGTGGGGGAAACATTGTGTTTTCTACAGAGGTGTTTAATGCACCTCAAGGGAGACACACTCGTGTAACTGCCAGACTCTCTATCTGCAGTTTCCTTCGGTACATTGTTTTCTTCATTTCAACACCGTTTGTTGTCCGGGATGCGAGGCTGTTTATCACCATGCATTTATCTTAAATGCGTTTCCTTGTATGTGGTCATTTAAAACAAGGAGAAGGTCTGTTTTATTCATTTTTAGACTGATTTCCTGGTATGTCATTGGTAGGAGACACACGAATAGAAACTTACACCTATCATTTTTAATACAATGGTCCATCTCCAGCAGCTATTGCATAATCGGTGTGTTATAAAAGAGTTTTGGCCGGTAAACTGAATTATAGATTAAGGCATTAATTTACCTTGCAGCAACACTACAGGGCGAAGACGGCGTCACCTAATTAATATTCATGAGTTAGGCTGATACAGCGTGCGTTCCAGGCCCTTACGTCATCCTCACGTAGATCCTACGTCAAAAAATCTTTTTCCAGTATTCATAAATTATTGAAAATCTGTTGTTAACTGGTATATGATAAAAAAAGTCAGAATCCTGCTATTTAGAAAAAAAACTATTAAGGTGCAGTTCCCGTCTTCACCACGAAGTGGAGACAAATACTCAGAAACGTGAATGAATTGCAATCATTCCGATAACACCTCTGAACTATCAGCTTTTAATTAGCGGTGTTTGTGCAGTTTGACTGTAAATACAGTCGTCGTGAGCGCAGCTGTATCCCATCAGCGTTTGTTTGTTCAGTGAGGCAGAGAATCTACAGCTGGTTAACAGGCTGCGGTGCTCGTGCACTCGCATTAACACTGCAATGTGCTGCACGCTGTCATGCGCTCGGGATCTGGAGACACTGACCTGTCTGGAAAAGGTCATCTGCTGTGTGTGCGCTGGAGCTTCCCTGTACATCACTGCACTGACACACTCACGCTGGGTGACACAAGACACGTTTTTATGTTCACTATGACCCGGACTTGACCTGGAGGTCCAGCCTTCACCATATAACTCACAGAACCCAGGTCTCAAAGACTTCACATGTGGACGGTACTCACGAACCTGCAGATGTGTTTTCCGCATATATCCATACTGTTCAGTTTTTGGCAGTGATCTTCAAGAATGCTGGCTTCAAAGACTGTCTGGCTTTGTCATGAAATGAGTTTAGCAGCTTCAACATTCTGAGTTGAAGTGAAATTGAAAATATCGTCAGAGTTCAACACACAGATCTGAGGTATTCTCGTCATATTGAGCAAAAAAGGTCAAGGGTCATTCATGATTTGGTGCTAAATATACTGAAGCTGTGTTAGCGTCTCGCTGGCAAGTGTTTACAGGGTTTTGAGATTACAAACTCAATCTGCGCATCTTCAGTCGTGCCTTGAGGAATTCTGAACAGGAAACCAGAGCAACATTCCCACATGACAGCACCAGTTCTGCTGTAAGTATACGGTTACATCCGTCAATCTTATTCTCTTTTCTTTCTCTCCATCTCTTTGTGTACTTGTCAGTGCTTCATAATGGAGGTGAGATCTTTTGCAGATTTTTTCACGTTACCCATAAAGCTAAAAAGATGCAAGAGGCCTGCGTTCACCTCATGCTCTCCGGTTACAAACCTCACACTGTAACAGAGTATTTTCAAGCACCAGAGCCAAATATGGGAGTGTGTGATCAATAACAAACTTCATCTTCTTTACATCACACTTTGTCGTCTACTGCAAGAATGCACAGGTTAAGGCTTAATCTCATGTGTATGAGAGCTTTCCCTGCTTGGAAACATGGCCAAAATTTCACATGAGCAGTGTGTGAAGCAGGTACATCCTAGTCCCTAAAACCTTACAGTATTACCTAATGCAAACAGTGTATGTAGAATATATTACACTGTAGAGAGTGAAGATTTACACAAGGAGATTAATTTAGTTTTATTTCTGCTAGGAATTTGTTAACAGTATCACATAAATATGTTCAAATGAAAGATTTCAGTGCTTTGAAATAAAAACATCACATAGGACAAAATCTGTAAACGATTATGTTATTATATATGTGAATACTATGGTGAAGCACAGTAAACACTCATGCAAATAATTTCATCTGTATTCATTAATTAGTAACAATTCACTAGTATTATTTGCAGGTTGTATCGTGATTCACAATCTGCACAAGCAGCTATTAGAGATCACAAATATATAAGAGAAATGAAATAACAAACGCAAATATGACATCAGCAGAACTCTTCAGCAGAATAAGTTTTAAAAGCACACAATCAGTTACAGCATTCAGAATTGTTTCAACACATCATTTATTTTGTCTGCTTCATTCAGTTCCTCTAGGTAAACTGGTGTACAGCTGCAGAATATACCGCCTTACAATCGTGCATTTGCTGGTGTGAGTCTACAAGCAGCTCGGAGCGAGAGGGTGCACTGCTTAAATAAACAGTAGCTGACTGCTATCTCATGGTCAGCCGTGTGGTGCCGCACACTCCAGTACATATCCTTGGAAAACAGTAGCGTAGACAGTAATTATACTGTATATCACAGATCACATTCTCTGTCATCTGTAGTCTTTTCAGAAGAAGCCCTGAGCGAAAGGTCTCGTAAACAAGCGTCACATTCAGTTAAGTGAAGACACTAACCTCATGCTACTAATCTAAACTAACTGGCAATAACACATTCTCAGTCTACTAACTAGTGCTGCTGACCGGTTGGATACACTGATCACAAGTCTCCTCTCTTTAATCAATGAATGAATGAAATGAAAGATTGTAGTTGGAAACTTAATGGAACGGCTTGTCCACAAATAAACGTCTGCTAAACGTACTTGTTCTTATATTGTTCCAAACCTGTGTGACCTTCTTTCTTCATGCAGAATGTGTGACACTTTTACTGTGAGGTGCTGTGAGAATATCTTCAGTGTGGATGTTCTACAGAAGAAAAGAGTCATACATGTTTGAAATGACATGAGTGTGAGTCATTCAAGAGAGCATCGTTTTATTTCTGTGTAAACAAACTCTTGGCACAAATTTGGCACGCAGTTTATTATGATAAGAGCATGGCCGCATGCTGTTGCAAACTCTGATGCAGGATTGAGGATGAAGAATGAATGCGTTCTGTCTGTCCGCTAATGCACTAATGCAGCTCATGCGAACACGATGGTGTGGATGCATGAAGCTCATTCTTTGGCAAGTCTCTGTATGAGTGAGAACCATTCTGTCCTCTCTCGTGTGATGTGGGTGGGTGTTATGATGTGAACGGGCAGGTGGGCACATCCCTCCACCCTGATGTTCTCGCAGAGAGCTTCAGCGTTACAGATCACATACATGCCACAGTCGTAGCTGTTCTGCTGCGAGGGACACTGCTCCTCCATGAAGGGCACCTTCCCCCGAGTGCCCAGGAAAGTCTCCAGCTTGGCTGCGATGCGGCGGGCGTGCAGGGAGTTGCTTCCGCTCTGCGAGTCATAGTGAGAGAACTGTCTCTTGTCGCACTGATAGAGCAGCAGGCTCCAGTGCGTGCCGCCGGCGGTCTGATTGGAGTTGTCATTGACCGCCAGAAAAACCCACCTGCGGGTGGAGAGTCGCAGCGGCTCCAGGAACATGGCGAGCTCCTGCTGGCAGGAGGCGTACTTGATAAACTGGGTGACCTCAGGACTGATGAAGCAGATCTTCTCACCCAGGCTTTTGAAGCGCTGGGCTGTGAAGTACTCAAAGGCGAAACCGATGACCTGATCGTTGAGCCAGTGAGGGCCGTCTAACAGCGCCACATCTGAGCGCCGCAGCAGACTGTCCTGGTAACTCAGAACCACCGGATCCATCCTGGTGCCAAACCGGGTCACAGCAGCAGTTACTGTGTGACGGACATTCAGAGATTTCATTAACTTCCCAAAAATGTACACTGGAATGTACAAAACCTTAATATAATGCATCATCTTGTTACTCAAAGAAAAGTATTATGGGATATGCATTTTTAATGTGATATTATACATTTAAATAAATTTTAATTTCCAGGGTTTTTCAAAGACTATCATATTACTGTCATGGTTCATGTCTAAAACACACATGACAATACTTTCAAAAACATGCTTGCAACCTTTCACAGTATTGTTTTGTTAGGGTAACTAACTGCAGGACTTCGTGCTGTTTTTCTTATACTGATGTTACATTGCATTTATTCATCTATTTATTCTATCAGTGCTTACTAACTCCATATGTAAACATGTAAAGCATTAAACATAACCTATCATTGCACTGCTGTTTTAATTTAGTATTTCACACGAGATTATTTATAGCACACATAAGCTTTCTTTTTTTATTAACGAATTATCTTTAAAAATAATGTTATGTATAATATATATTATTACTACTGCACTGCGCACTGACTCGGGCCAACAAAACGCAACACTGTCTCGCAAACGCACTTAAATACTCTGATTTCTTCATCTTCATACAGAACATCGGTATACAGTTAACTAAGTTATCATCTGTTCATCTCATTTCTCCTACCTCGTCAAAGGAACGGCACAAAAAGTTGGATGTCATAACGTCGACTCCGTATAACGAATAGCAACGAAAGCGGGTGCCGTAAACGATCAACTGTTGTCATAACCACTGTCGCGCTTCTCCACGTCTTTGCGACAGTATTGAGGGGCGAAGCGCTTCCTCCCCCTCGCGTGCACGCCCATTTCCTATGCGCGAGGGTGATTGGTTTACGTCAATGACGCAACGATGGGCGTCGCGCCGCTCTGGAAAGGCCTCCGCCCATCACCCCAACTGACCCCGCCCCGATTCCTGGAGCCGCAGCGTGTGCGCGCAGCGGGCGCGAGTCTGAGCCCAGATGAGAGGCGGCACTGATTAAGCAGAAAAAACAGAAAGGAGTTTCAGCTCCCACGAGAGGAGAAACGCGACACTTCTGGTGAATTTTCAATGGGAAAAAGATTGTAGTCGTCTCTTAAACCAGTATGGCCCAGCGGCGCGTGTGCTCGGACACGGGAAAGTTCACGCAGAGGGAAATCTGAGGGAGAAAATCTGGGATATTGCTGCGCTCGCGCTGCGCTGGATTTGATCTTGCCTTGATAAAGAACCGCGACACGCACAGATTTGTCACGCTGAACCCACAGAGGTGAGATTGCTGCTAAAAATACTCGTACTTATTACACACACGCTCTGAATAAACGCAATAAACGAGCTTAACGTTTCCGTTTTCCTGCAGCGCGAGACATCAAAGTTTTATCGCTATCTCTGTTTATAGCGACTGTAACGCGAACTCGTGTCATACGTGCAGTTGTGTGTTGTCATGAGGCTTTCGCTTCGGCGTCAATAATTATCAAGGTGACCAGTGAAGTGTGTCACTAGTATAAATGGTTTGCGGATAACTTTGAACTAACATGTCAGACAGGCTGAATAAACCCAGTTTTAAGTGGGACTGCGTGACAGATGTGCAGGGTGGAGTTGATGATGATGATGATGGTGATGTGTATGCATTATTGAAGCCTCAGTTCTGGTACTGCAGTCATCGTGGCCAAATCTGCACAGTCATCCGGACCCAGTCAGAATGAACTGCGTGTCGTACTGCTCTGCTGTACTGCTCAGACACACCAGCCCCAAAAAGTCAGACATAGTGGCCCTCCGTAAAGTATCAGGACACTTCTGTCACAGTTAAAATGTAGGAATGTTGTTGTGTTAGCTAACCAAACAAACAGTGCTCGAGGTTTTCCTACAACAAACATAACTTTCCTGAGACATTTTTAAATTCTTTTGAACACACTTGCTTTAAAAAACAATGAAGTGTATCAGATTAACTATAAACATGTTCCACTAACATTTGACAACTAGAAAGTTTTTAAATACTTTTGTGAGCAGTATATTTATTGTTTCATCATTTAAAACCTTTTTGTACAATGTTTTGTTCGACATACATACTTGGTATGACATACATACTTGGTATGACATACATACTTGGTATGTATGTCAATACCTACTTGGCCACTGTATATTCTGTACATGAAGTTACACTGGATCAACATTTCTTATAATTAATATAACATGAATAAATCAATGTAACACAATATAATATAAGATGTCCTATAATCATCATTCTTAATATTAAGTCACAGAGGGACGTTTGCTCTTTGTAAGAGGTGGGATAGTGTGTTTTCCCAGCAGATCGGCACAGGTGATCCGGGGAATGTGAAGGGTTCATCTCAGCTGTTAGGGAGGCATGTGAGATTGTGTCAAGACATGATTTTCCTCTGACAACTGCTCTTCTGGATATCTGATACCCAAGAGAATGTCTACAATCCTCCAGAGCATCACATTGTGACCAGTGAGGTGCGCAGGAAACACTCCCACGTGTGCCCAGTGTAACTGTTAGGTTACTGTGTTACGTTTTTGTAAGGGCTGTTGGAGTACACAGTGCACAGAGATCACACTGATGCAAGTGTTTAGTATGCTTATGTGAACAATTCTTTGCAGGTTTAACATTCTGTGTTATTAAATATTAATGTGGGGCAGAAATAGATGTTGCATCATTTAGCCCGGAGCAGAGGGCACGGCTGAATGAGAACAAAGCAAAGGCTTATTTTGTTAGGACAGGGACAGTGTGACCTCTGGAGATGTTCAACAGCGTTTGAGAGGCTGTATGATGAAGTTCAGCTTGTAGGAGAAACCTGAAACATTTTTGGACCTTAACAATGGGAGGAAATGGCCATAGGAAGTAGTGAAACTGAAGGCCGTGGAGTTAATTTTACCCACCGACTGGGTTACACTGGAGAGGAGCGTGAAGGTTCTTTGTACCTCAGGCACTAATGTTGTTACGGTAAAATACCGTGTTGCTAGTATACAGCCTGACTGAACCTTTTAGCGTGACAACAGAGACGAGACGGTGTCTCAACTAAGGTTGCAAAATTCAGGAAATTTTGGAAACTTTCTAGGAATTTACGGCATAGTATGAGAATTATGACACACAGATGAATATGAGTCAAATATGCTAATATGTTTATATAAATGTTTGTATATGATATAGTTTGTAAAAATTGCCCAAAATTTCCTGTTTCCGTTAATTCGTGTAATATTCCAACTTGGAGTTTTTCCAAAATTCCTCAACTTTGCAACTGTAGTCTCAACCCAACAAACGAATTATACTCACTATGTAATTGTATCTCTTATGTATAAAGCAAAAGATTTTAGCTCTGCTGTAGACTGTTGGCTATTTGACTGAGACAAATCGTGGACTTTGTAAACAGTCGGACAGCTGAGAGGGTGGGTGTTTGGGTCATATTGCGGGGCTGTAAATAACTGAAAGCAGCAGTAATTATTTCTTCTACCATTTGTCTGCAATGTGTTCTCTGTATTTCTGTTACAGGCTAATGTGTAAGAGCAGTGCATCAGTGTGCACTAATCAGTGCACTAGTCATTTAACACAGTTTTCATATAAAGATTGACTCAATAAAACTGCCATTTTGTTTTGCCTTGTACATTGTGACTTCAGAAAGTGTTCTGGCTTTCCATAGAGCCAAATAAACAAAGATCTTTGAATTATCATTGGGCAATAATCATCTTGGATATATTATTTATTATACACATTATAATTTGTCTTCTTTTGGGCATTGATTTTGAGAGAATCTAAAAAGTCAAAGCCTCCCGTCAAGCCTCTTGTTTTAGAATAGAATTGGATCTAATTCAGCTCTGTGTTAATGATTTTTAGACTTGTTTTAATGGCTTATTTTAAGGTGCAACAGGAACATGTGTGCAGATTAAAATGACTGTTTTGATAGGGTGAACATTGCTCTGCTCTTCTGTTGTATCGAATGTATTTAATCTTCTATAGCTGAGCTGTAAACCACCCGATATGATCTGCCACACTCTTCTGATTAAAGTTCCGACAACCAGCGTTCTCGAATTTACAGAAACGGTTTCGCACCGTTGACCTTTCAAGACAAGCTCTAGAGGCCATCAAAATGTCTTTATCAGGCCTGTGTGGTTCATTTGGGGAGTTTCTGTTTCGTGTCATTGCAGAAGAGTTTAAACGGTCGGTCACAGGCCTCTTGAGTTCTATATCTCCAATTAGATAAGAGAGCAGCTAAATCCGTTAGCGGCGTTAGCTTTTCATCTGTCTGCTGGTGATGCGTGTGACGCCTCTGTGATCCCTCAGGACGCGCTGTAATGTTTCTGACTCTGCTGGAGCGGGCGGGATTGAATGACCCCAATGAGAGTGAAGACTTGAACAAATAGTTTTGCCTTTGTGGAAATCACTCCACAATCTTACGGCATTGCTAGGTGGTTGCTAGGATGTTCCAGGTGGCTGCTAGGAGGTTGCTAACTGGCCCCTATAGGCCACTATTTTTTAATCGCCTGGTCCCAAGCAAGTGTTAGTGTTAGAGTGTTAGTCAGTTAGACAAATTACTAACCGAGTGAGGTTTAATTTTTCACACTTCATAATTCAAAGTATGAACAATAATAGTACTGTTGCTTGCCTTAGCAGCTAGTTAACCTTATTCTTAATCATACAATCTTGTTCTTAATTTAATGCACAGATCAATCGCTAAATATGCTCAAAATGAGACAAAATGCTCAAAAAAGACATTTATTAACCCACTGGAATTGTATGGATTACTTCAAAAAAATGGATGTGCTTTTAGGAATTTCAAAATCTCTGGCACTTTACTGCCATTATAAAGCTGGAAAAGCCAGGATATTATTGAATGTAACTCTGACTGTGTTCAAATGATTAAAATAATTCATACACGCCTAGGATGCTTTGAGGGTGAGTAACTTATAGGACAATGTTCATTTTTGCATTTTTTAAGGAGGTGAGACAGATGTGGAGCACCAGAGCAGGTGTTGACAAGCTACCTTTTGTAGTTTGGGGGCCCTAGCGAGGGGTGCAAAACTGTATAACTGGGCCGCTTCACTAAATGTACAAGATCATGTGAAAAATGTGCGCTGCCCTGACCTTCTTATCATACAGAAGAGACCACACCTGATGTATTTGTGTTGAGTGGTCAGTCTTCTGTGGTCAGTTCTCTGGCCATCAGAAACGCGTCTGTACAATATCTCTCTTTCACTGTTGGATGTGGTCGGGGTCACAGGAAAAATGTCGGAAACTGCTGGCTTTGTGACAAGATACAAAGATTTATCAGTGGCTTATCTTGTCTCAAATCTTGGATACTGTCTTAACATGTGCTGCTTGCAGGACCAGTCTGTACAGCAAGCAAGAAAGCTATGTGCAATGGAAAAGAAAAGAAATCATTTCTTTTCGTTTTTATTGTAATTCTATTGTACTGTCGTTAAAGGAGAAGTTAACCAGTGAATTGGTTCAGGAATACGGACGACGACATTAAAAAAACATATAGTTGTTATTTGTTATGTGATCTCAGTTGCATCAAATTTGGTTTGTTTGTGATACTGTGCTGCTTTTCAGTGGCGTCAATCTCGCGCAATCTGTGTCGCCTGCTCGAGTTTGTAAGGGCTTGACAGAGAGGAATGTGTAAGATTTGTTTTCAGGGTGTGGAAAGAACCAGGTCAGTTTGAAATCAAGAGGGAGTCGCTGCCGAGATTTGTACTTCTGAAAGAACAGTTCAAACACACCTCGCTTATTTTCGTCTTTCCTCTACATCTTTACATTCTGTTGTCCCTTTAAAACCCACATTGAATCCACATTGTTTTCTGATGTCGTGTAAACTTTAGTTCATAGTCACCTCACAACATTAACTTTGGACCTTTTCTCACATCCAAATTTGCACCCTAATTCACTTAAATGCTGCCCACAATTATTTTCCTGTTTTCAACCGTTGTGCTACCAAATGGATTGTAGCTTTAGTTGAATCAGAAATGAATTTGTTTTATTGGGCTTTGAGGTTAAAGGATGAGGGAGGTCCAGCTATCTGCTGTGCATTTGTGCTTCTGGCAGACTGCATGTCTGTTGAGAAACCTTCTGCTGGCCTCTTCATGCTCTCCTGTCTGTCTGTTGCTCTGTCCAGTCTAGCAGCTTGTCCTGAAGTAGACCTTTTTGATATATTGAAGTGGGATTTTGGACCAATGAGATTTAGAGATGTGACAGAAATGGAAACTAAGCCACCAAGGTGTCATTCATGTCACCGTAAATAAAATTCTTTTCTTGTTGCTTTGTTCATGTAAATCCCTATGGGTGTGATCATACCTTTATGATGTAAGACCTTTTCGCTTTATTGTGTGGGTGGGGCTAAACACCAGATAGCCCCACCCACAGAGAAATCTCATTGATCCAAAATTCCACTCAGTGTTACTTGAAGCTAAACGGAAATCTGCTGCTGACACATGACTGGTTAGGACATGAAGTTGGTCTCAGCGTCTTTATAACTGATGTTTTCAGTTAAATGTGGGCATTTCTAAACAGAACTGAGTGACAGTAAAGCATGATGCATGTAAATATGCATTTTTAGATCTCAACCTATCCTGCATAACCTAATTTGTGATGGGAACTAGATTACAGGTTGTCTCATTAAGTTGAGTGCTAATAATAACCGTATAGTCAACTGCCTCACTTATTTTAGAGGGTACTAGCAATAGTTTTGTGTGCGAGAGGTGCGGCAAGCATGTTAAAGTCAATATAAGCACTGTAATGTCACAGTAATGTTTTTGTTTTGGACCTGAGTCACACTTCCTGTTCCGCCCATGTTAGGGTCTTTGTCCAGGAGTCAGAGAGAGCACAGGAAATGGACCGTTGCCATGGAGACAATGACGGGCCGAATGCTAACATGCTTGGCCTCCACCTTTCCCTTGCTCTTAGACACACGTGTGAAGTAACTAAAGTTAGCTGAAGGTTTATTTTTCAAATAAGTTTGTATTGTATTGCATTTATTTGAACATAAATAACGTAGCAAACAACAAAATTATGTATTAGTATTCCTACATAGAAAAGTTTATGCGCAAGTGTTGTTACGCGTATAAGGTGCATGTAGCCTCACGCATGAATGCGTCTGCTTATGTGGGTGATGTAAGTTCACAACAGTTGCAGCTCTTTGTATCCTCATAAACTTGGAATATAAATACTTTTTCCTGTTTTCTTGGCTTGTTTTTACCCCGATAAACAAGAAAGACCAGAAAAGCTACTGTGAAGATCTTAGTTGCCAAACTTGCAGCGATATATGAATTTTTAAACATGCTAAAGTCAGCATTGCATTAAAACTGTACCCTGGCTGCACATCATGCAGTCAGCTTTCTGTAGGAACCCTTTACATTCAGGGCAACTGTCAGCATTTAGCATTACTCATGCATGTTCCTTTTGTTGCATGGAATGCTGGGTAAATGCAGGCTGCAAAAAGATTATTTACATGTTGCGAGAGGGTATACTGACATGGACCTGAATCCGAGCCAAAGTTTGGATGGCTGTCGTGCCCAGCTGAGCACATGGGCCAAGGTCAGCAAAATCACTGCAGCTCTGCGGTGCCATTCAGCCCGGATAACATGTGCATGCACAGGACGGGACTGCGATCGATTAACAGTTGCGACTTCAGTCTAATGTCTAATGCGGATGGGTCAGATGTAGCCAGACACAGCTATAGTGTTGATATGTGCTGTGGGAATTAAATAGAAAATGTAAATTTTTTGGGCAGAATTGACTTGCGTATGTTTTCTTCCGATCAAGGTGCTGAATTTTTTAAAATTCAGGTTGTCAAGATGCGATTACAAAACAATGCAGTAAAACATGCGATAGGTGATTCTTTTGCCCTTTGTAAAGTATGAGGACGATTTGATGTTTGCTTGAGGACTGTTGTATGAAATGCATGTCGTTCTTCTAGCTTTTAAAACATGCAGTATCATTTCAAATGTGAGATGCGGTTCTGAAATATTGTATCACTAATCTCTGTGGTGTGGCAGATTCCCGATGCACATTCCATGTCACTTATCTGTTATTGTTGTCCTGCGCAAGCTTTGTCAAAGGATAATTCATTCATAAATTAAAGTACATATAATGAATTGTGCATTGATGCAGATTTGCTGGAGGACGTATTGCGATGCATTGAGCATGCTGACTGAATGCAGCTCTTCTGTGTGGATTGGATTACAGCGCTGATGCATGTTAAAGTAATTGTAGAATTAAGGTAACGTTGCAAATGGACCTTCTGTAATGAAATCATGATGTTTTTATGGGATTTATGGCTTTCTGTGCAATGATTCATTCACTCCTTGGTAAAATCTTTGACAAATTGCAGTGCAGGCCTCCCTTTTATGTTTCTGATATTAATTCCTTCACTTGTGTGTGTTTTTTACACCCCCGTGTCCGGCTGACATGATGGATAACTACAGTGTTTGCTCTCTGTTAGTCCAGTCTCTGGGCCATCTCAATGTGTACTGTATACTCCACGTTTATGATCCAGAGTTTGATCAATAATAATGATCGATTATCCCGCATCTCTTTCTGCTCCCAGCGGGACTTTTAGTGGGATGATGAATAGACAGCTCAGAGCATCATTATTGATTCTGGTCAAACCCGTGTGGTCCAAATGTTCCTTATAATTTCAATAAAAAAATGAACGAAACATGACACTATGGTAGTTTGCTCATAAGATAAGTACATTCGATTGTTTTTCCCGTACCAGGCGCAATATTATGAAGCGACATGTTTTTTTTGTCCTAACCAGCAATATCTGTAACAAGCTGCAGACTAACTGTTTAGTTTTCCATTGTGTTGTTTTTGCCCAGTGTTGATGGTGATATGTCCAATTGTTGACACAGACTGAAGGACGTGCGGTTCTGCAGAAGTTTCTGGTTAAATACCTGCGTGTCTCCTGCACTACTGCTTCTTTTTTTAAATCTCTTGACAGATACAAGCTCATACTGAGTTTTGAATGTTTTGTGAGTTGTTTGGATGAGTCTGTTCGATCTGTTAAAGTGCTCAGAAGGTCTATTTTGGTTTTAGTCTAACCGCAAATGTTTCAGTGTTTGAGTGGCAGCTGTGATGAAACTGTTTTTAATTTTGCCTTTAGTTTCCCTACACAGTGTAGACTTGAACTGTATAGTAGGTCAGGGCGATTTTCTTCTGTAGCTTGAGAAGATTAATCTGTGAAGAGAACGTTGTTTTGGATCGGATGTGAGAACATCAGGGTCAGTTGTGTCCCTCCAGAAGCTTCTCATTGTGCTTTGTAACGGTCTGAGAGTCCCCAAGGCCCATCAAAGCATTTGCTTTGCAAATCCTGAGGTTGAGCGTGTGCCAGGAAGTGATGTCACGGTGAGGAATGATGTCATTCCCTCTGCCCAAGCCGTCTGTGACTCCCTGACAGGCTGCTGACTGAGCAGAGACAGATCCAGAACTCTCTTTACCTTCCTCCCCTGTTCCTCCCTTTATCTCGGTTCCAGGATGCTTCTCAAATCACCCTCTGTCTGCCCTTAATAGTATACAAGATTAAAAATAGTGCATCCCAAGTCTCTGCATATCAAACAGGGTGTACTGTTTCAGGTGGATATTGACTTTGTGTCTGTGCGTGCTTTTAGGAGAAAATGTTACCCACAATCCCTTGCCCTAAAGAAAAAGGAGATATGTTTGTAATGAAGGTATCTGTAGGGTCAAGATGCAATTATATGCCTACATATACTACATACTCCGTATACTATACTGCATACTCAAAAGCATCATCAATAAAGTATATATTCCTTATCTTAGTAAACGTTGTGACGCAGCCGTGCTTTCTTCTGTCTGTTTGACGGGAAATATCAGTCCACTACATGCAGCGGCCTCAGATTCTCAGGTGAGAGAGAGAAATTAAAGCATGCAGGAAACGGCAACATGAAAAGTGCAGCACACAGACGTGCCGCTGTGATGCAGGAGTGGAAGGGAATCTCTCGTTTTAAACAGTGCTGTTGTTTTGCCTGCTCACTCTGAAGACTGCCTATTACAGATAAGGTCTGTAGAGTGAAATGCCACAAGCCAACACAGGAAATGGTGTGTGAGAGTGGGAGAGAGAGAGGGAGAGAGAGAGAGAGAGGCATTGTCTATCTGCTCTTTGAACACTGGGTTTAATGTCATCCTCTCCAGCAGCTTTGACACCAGTCCACATGGAGTAGGATTACAGTGCAGCTTCAACAATAATGCTGAGCTCTTAAAGGGACAGTGCACCCAGAAACGCACAAGAGTTTCTAGGTGATCATTCTGCATTTCATTCATCTGTGATGTGGTCTGCTCCTGTCATCTAAATCAGGGTTTTAATAAACAACCCGCATGTTCTCGCTGTTGTCTCTCACCTCAGAGATTTTACCTCTGATGTGGAAGGTGTTTAGATGTTTAGAATGTGAGGCTCACGAATCGGAAGATTTTGTTTCTCATTTTTTTGCGCAGGAAACGTCTTGTTTGCCTTAATTCATGAGTTGTTGCCAAGAGGTCTGCGGACATATCGCTCCGTCTAAATCTTCTGAGCGCAAGTGACACCCTGTAGGCAGGTTACAGTGTTACACACACAGATCTGTTCTTCGTTTCACTTGGATGTTTATCAGAACAGCCGTCCGAGTCTCTTCAGACCAATAGTCTCGCTTGAGTTAATCGAGCTGAAAACAACAACATGTGTTTCTCGTGCAGTGATTTGCACGATAAAATTCTGCCGCGTTTGTTATTGTTTGAGTGTCAGTATCTTTTAAAGAAGATACTAAATATCTGCTGATACAGTGGGGCAGTAATGTAAAACTGCTGTGCTTAAGGTTATGAAAGGGTTTGTGTCCGGCTGTGTTCGTTGTTGGTCTTCACTAGCGCTGCAGGATATATTGAAATGATCAAAGTATCTAAATGATCTTAATACTTCAAAAAATTTCAGGTCAATGCAGAAAGGCTGGAACACAAATGTTCGTTGGAATATGTGTTTCCTTTCCCAAAAAGAAAATGTAAAACATATAATTATTCATATAACTTTTAAGTTATGAAGCGTAATGAATTACTTAAATTGATTTTTGATTGATTTTTAAAAACTCTGGACGAGATCATTGTTGCTACTAGATGTGGCTAGCTATAGACGTGGGCCGGCAGTAGCCAGAGCTCTCGTCACTAAGCATGCGTGGCTATTTGAAGGAGGGCTGGGCCTGTAATTACACAGACATGTGTGTGTGTAGGGGGTATGTCCATGGGGCAAGTTGGTGCCTGAACCGGTATGCCCCCCCAGGTCTCTTTTACCCCACTACCCCCGTCATAAATCAAAAGACCAGCTGCTAACGGATTATTATCTGTGTAATTATCTCATCCTGCAGTCCTGCTTTATCTCCAGGACAGCCTGGGCCTCACTGGCTGCCCAGCTGATTCTTGGCCTGGTTTTCTTAAAGCTGCAGTCTGTAACTTTTGTCTCTATCATCATCTCTGTTAGAAACATAAAATTGCAGGTTACGTGATGTACTTTTCCTTGGACATTTCCTGGGAAATCAGACCCGACAGCTTACGTTCTACATCAATACTATAAACTTATCATCAGGAATCAGAGTAAGGAGAATATTTTGAACACTGATCTGTCATGTATTTGCTGTTTTTAAACCAAAAAAAGTGTTAAAAATTTGAAAAGACTTCTGCATGCTTGAGTTTTCCAGGGCTGCAACCACCACATACACTCAGCATTACTCAATGGTTCATCAATATAGGTTTTTCAATGTATTGATTTATCATTTTGTCCCAAATTTGTGTTCCTGTAGCTATGTTGGCATCATGGTTTAAATTGTCAGGGGCCCCACACATTGACATAGTGTATACTCGTAAATGTACTGTACGTTTTTATATTATATTTATCCATATACGTGACTGTAATCCGCTTAATGTTCCTTTTAGGTGAACTGTCCCTTTAAGAAACACTTTATGTGGCTGACTTGGAGGTTGTATGTTTCTCATATGTTGCGTAAGAGTTTCTCTAAAGTAATGCATGTTCCCCCCACTTTATGTTCAGCCTTTTTCCCTTGTGTCCTTATTTTTGGCAGCCGTCCTATGAAACAGTCCTCTTCCTTCACTTTGAAATGAGTTTGTGTTGCAACAGTATATCTTTGCTTATTACCAGCAATAATAAACCCAAGCCCAGAGGCAGTGAACGTTATGAGCCACACTGTGGATGTTTGTCCTGTGCATGTTTTGAAGGTTAGCTCCATCGATGTTTTTGTGTGCTCAAAGCTGCAAACCTCGTCTCTCTATCGCCATCTCTGTTTAAATCATAACATTGCAGGATACTTGCGAAGTTCTTTTCTAAACATGGATGACAAGTTTAAGAAGCTTGTAAGAACAAGCTACAAACGCTGCACCATCTACAGTAGCTGGACATGTCATATAGTAGCCGGATCTTTCTTCTTTGTTGTTGTTTACAGACAGACACATCTCACGAAATCAGACCTGACAGCTCAAATGATAAATTATTATTATAAACGTACAATTGCGAATTGCATAAGGTAAGGAGATCGTGTTGAACACTGATCTGTTATGTACTTGCTTGATAAGTGATTTTTGTTTATTAATCAACAGAAGTTGAGGACATCATGTGATTTCCCCCTTCCGGCTTTCTCAGAGGGTTGTGTAGTCACAGACTCTTTATAGACGCTTGTAGAATGGCAGAAAATGAGTCTGTACATTGAGGCAGGAACTGGCCCTGGTCCTCCATGCCTCATTAATCTGTTACAGCTACATACACACATCAGTCTCTCTGCTGATTGGTCAGTGTTAGATCATATGATCTTACTGTACGGGCATTCTCGCCTCTGTAAACAGGGATAACTGATCCTGTGGAAAAGATTCCACGCGCTGGGTTTGGGGACAGCAGCTCTGTTTTTTTATTTGACTAGCTCACAGTGTCATAGACGTGGCAGTGGGTTTGAATAGAGCTCCTCTTCAAGTGTCCAGCAGATGAGTCACTTAGAGACGGACGTGGGGTTTGGAGTTTCCTCAGGGCTCAGTGCAGCTCTTTATGACCCATGTGGAATCTACACACTGTCTCATAAGTCTCAAAAACCAGATATTTTATGTAAAGAAAAAGAAAGCTATTGTGGGACCAGTACGAATTCCACAGCGTTTAAATTCTCATGAACACAAAAAAAATGTGATTTTTACATTTTCTGCTGTTATACTCATTGCACAATAATGAGTTCTCAGGAATGAGAACTTCTGAGCACATTTCAACTTTTGAGAACTAATGAGCACATTTCCCCCCTGCGGAAACAGCGAGCGTGCTTCATCGTCAAGAAAATAATGTCAGAGGATGAGAAATTGGCTTCTTTAAGCAATTTCAATGGTTTGAATTTAAAATTTTTATGTATATTTTGATTTTTTTAGGAGTCAGATTTGAGCTGGACATGTTCTTGTCAGGGTTTATGGAGGTAAATTAGTCTTTATTGAATATATATTGAATTTTGATTTATATATTGAATTAACGTTTAAAAAAACGTTAGTGTTAATGGAAGGATGTTTGAGTTCAGAGGAAATGTGGATCTTTTTATGCGTTTCTGCGGGTGTAAATTCCGTTCATGTCTCGACATAACCTCCGGTCTTATCAGCCCAGCTCGTCCTCTGTGCGTGACGATTACATCACTTCACACGCATCCACAGAGACGCGCTACAGAAGGCCCTCAGTGTCTCTCGCCATAAAGATCATTTGTTAACAAAGGCTTAAAGATTTCTGCAGGAGATTCGCATGTTAACATGCTGGAACTACAACGTTCCGGTCAAGTTTAAGAAAACCCCACTGATACCGAGTAACTGTGAAATGTTTGGTACGTGTACTATGTCGCCCGACCTGTGTTTGGCTGAAAAAAGCGTATCATCTTCTCACTTCTTGGAATTTCTGAAATGTGTGGTTTCTTTTAGACTAGTTCAAGTTTGTGAAGTGGTTCCTCATGTCCTGGGGCTTTTAGTTGATTGGTGTGATATGGTAAACAGGGCGCAGAGTCTTTCTTTAAATCTTCTATCCCTTAAGTAGGGTGCTGACCATCTGCTCTGCTGTGAGGTCCTCAAATCCTTCGAGAGCTCAGAGAAGTGCGCCTCTAATACTCTCCTTATGGCCCCTTACGCAATCTGTGCAGGCTTTACACTGAGGTGCATGTGAGCGTGTGCGCTTGTGCACTTGTGCTGCTTTGTGCTGTACGCAGGACATGCAAAAGTAAAACACCAGTTTATGATGTATACAGGCTGCAACATTGACTGCACTTTTCAACAACACTCTTTTCAATTTCCTTAAAGTTTAACCTAAAAATAGTACTTTCACAACATTTGCGAAACGTGTTTTTTTCTGTATTCTGACACATTTCTGAGTGAAACAGGATACTTGAGTACATAAATTAAGAAATTCACTGAGAAATTGAGAAAATGCGAGTGTATTAAAGCAGTAGCTTTATAGCTTTTTTATAATCCTGTAACCTCAATAGTTCTTTTTAGTTTTTAGACTTTTAGTGGATTTTTATCTTTCACAAATTAACGTTGAAAGCATTGTGAGACCTTGACAGTGAATTTAACTCCCCCGATGCAGCATCATTCAGTCAGTGTTCTGCAGCTGTCTCGTGTGTGGATCCACATGTAGTTCACATGAATAACATCACTATGGAGAAAGGAACAGAGGGTTCAGTGAGACCTGTCTGAGCACCTGAGAGTGTTGGCGAGCGTCCAGATCGCAGTCTCGGCCTCACAGCCGCAGGGTTTCATTGGCTCCTGACGAGAGACAGACACCAGCAGACAGAGACGTGCTGACCTCACCAGCACAAATAAATAAACGTCCAGAAACACAGAGAGCGTTTAGTGTTGGAACTGCTGTTTCTCAGATAGCCTGAGCCCTCCGCTATAATAATGCAGATTGTGAGACTCCAGGTTGAGTCCTAAATTTGTTTAGCTACAGGTTTCTGGGTCTTATTTCAGTCAATAAACCTGTTTGTTAGCTTAATGGGATATTTTATGTAAGGTACCGATGTTTAATGTAACGTTTATAGCAATTTAAAGTAATTGAGGTGTTTTTTTTCTTGAGTCTGTACACGGTGCTTTCGTATTGAATAGTAACTCTTGGAGACCGTTCGGGTGTTATTAAGTGGACGTTTTGAATAACGTTATTGTGTGTGTCTGTGTGTGTGTGTGTTTGAAAAGGTGGCAGCTGGTGATTTTGGCAGTGTGCTGGTGTTCTGTGCTCTATTGAGATCAGATAGAGACCCAGTGTGAGCTGAAGACCAAATCTGTCCGTTCTTGATCGCAACGTTTAAATCAGTCGGTTTAAATTGCTTACAAACTGTAGCTAATGTTTTAACGCTGTCTGTTGATTTGTGCTACTCTGTGGCTCATAAAAACTAGCATTATGTAGTGAATTTGATTATAAATTACTGTCGCTAAAATGGAAAGTTACTAGGGATGCAGCAATACTGATAAAAAGAGCCTGTATTTACAAACAGCTTATAATAAACCAATAAGTGCCTAAAATAATAATAATAATACCTTTTATTTATAGGCGCCTTTCGAAACCCTCAAGGACACCGTACAATATTAAACAAAACAATAAAATGCAAACATAAAACAAAACACAACATTATAGACAAAAACCCCCTTAGCTGTTTTAACCCCCTTAACTGTTACAGTGCAGAAAGTACAGTACAATTGTGAAAAGTGCTATAGAAATATCTTTGAAGGTAATATTTACTTCCTCTCTATTTCTCTGGCAGTTGTGATGTCTTGAAGCAGCACGCGGCCCTTTTGAAGGATGTGCCGCAAGTGCTGATGGAAACTGCTGCTCCAATATGAGTCTTCATGATGTTGGCGGGAGACGACGCTTTGAGGACTCCGAGTTCACCCTGCGCATCTACCCGGGGGTCATTGCAGAGGGCACTATCTACTGCCCCGTCGCCGCCCGTAAGATCACCTCGGCCGCTGAGGTCATCGAGCAGGTCATCGAACGGCTGCAGCTTGACCGCACAAAATGCTACGTCCTGGCGGAGGTGAAAGAGTTCGGCGGGGAGGAATGGATCCTCAACCCCACCGACTGTCCTGTACAGCGCATGATGCTGTGGCCTCGCATGGCCCTGGAGAACCGCTTCGGTGGCGAGGACTACCGCTTCCTGCTGCGCGAGAAGAACCTTGATGGCTCCATCCACTACGGCAACCTGCAGATGTGGCTGCAGGTGACGGAGGAGCGCAGACGCATGGTGGAGCGTGGCTTCCTGCCGCAGCCCCCACCCCAGGACTATGATGATCTCTGCAACCTACCGCATCTCAATGAGAAGACCCTCCTGGACAACCTGCGCTGTCGCTTCAAGCAGGAGAAGATCTACACCTACGTCGGCAGCATCCTCATTGTCATCAACCCTTTCAAGTTCCTGCCCATCTACAACCCAAAGTATGTGAAGATGTATGATAATCACCAGCTGGGGAAGCTGGAGCCGCACATTTACGCGGTGGCGGACGTGTCCTACCACGCCATGCTGCAGCGGAGGCAGAACCAATGCATTGTCATCTCCGGGGAAAGCGGCTCGGGCAAGACCCAGAGCACCAACTTCCTGATCCATCATCTCACTGCTCTCAGTCAGAAAGGATTTGCCAGTGGAGTGGAGCAGATCATTCTGGGTGCTGGACCAGTGCTGGAGGTAAGACCTGGTTTTATTGTTTATAAACTGGCCCTCCAGGAGCAGGACTGGACTTTCACCAGTGCTTTTTCACAGGTGCTAGAAAACAACTGAAGTCCATGTCATGCATTTGTTTACTTGTATTAATCTTTTTCCAGGTTTTAAGGTTTGCCATCAAAGTTACATCCGTAATTAAGATGCAGAGAATCACGGTTTGGTTTTGTTCAGAAGAAATCTGTTCTTTTATGTTGTTTGAATGCGGTTGCACCGTCAGCAGATCATTTTGGCTATAAAAAGCAAGGAATTTTTTCAAGGTTGCAAATATTATCAAAGGGCCACATGTTGATTGTTCCGATATTTTAAACCAATTCTTCTACTGCCATGCATGGGCATACAGTCATTTTGAAGGTTTGTATCTGGTGACGGTATCTGTGATCAAAACAATAAATTACGTGTCTCCAAACAATTAGTGACGACAAATATTACAAACATGGGTAGAGAAATCCCTCCTATCCCTCTTTTTCATTCACATCATATTAAATATGGCATTTACCCTAACTAGTTCTGTCACTAAAGTTAACCGAGTAAATCTCCTTCACTTATCTGTATATAAAACATCAGAGTGAGAAATCAGCTCTCTGCTTTCTGTTTGACATGCTCCACATCACACTTCCAGTAAGAGGATTTATCGTGTTTGTGGGATCGTCATATTTTCAGTTACTCTCAGACGTATGCTGTGTGACCTACATAATCCCATGAAGAAGAATTTCATCTTAAAAAGGTCATGTGATGCAGTGTTTACATAACGTGTCAGAAATGAGGCCGTGAGTTTAAATCTGGTTTGCTACATTCCAGTAATGCCAGTAATTCCACTTTGTCGCCGTGTTTGCGCGTGATTCTGTTGTGATAACATTACTGAACACACTGTGTTTAAGAGTCACAGAACAGGTGCGACGCCTGTGCTGTGTGATGTCACAGAAAAGGTGCGATGGCTGTGCTGTGTGATGTCACAGAACAGGTGTGACGGCCGTGCTGCGTGATGTCACAGAACAGGTGTGACGGCCGTGCTGCGTGATGTCACAGTGTGTGTTTGTGTTTATAGTTATTTGTGTTTATAGTTATAGATTTTCCTATAGCATAACTGTTTTTATAGGAATTCTGTTGTATACGTTTCCTTTAAGCAGTACGACATGACCCACTGTGATAAATCACTATTACACAGCGTCTTGTGACTTAAACAGTAGTATGGTAAAAAAACATCAATGTTCAAAAACCAATTACTTTAATTAATAAAAATGACCACAAACCTTTAACATACAGTTCATTAAGCGCCTTTAACATAGCATTGAACTGATGTATAGTCACATGTATAGAAACGTTGCTTGTCCAATGAGAGCTTTTACAAGACATTTTACATGTGGATGTAAAATATGGACGCCAGCAGATTTCATTTCACACATATGTATGTAGGGTTTTGAGGAAAAGATAGTCCCTCAAAGATATGTTGTACTGTTCGGAAACCTTGACGTCAGTTCAGTTTACAAACATATAAGACATGTATTTATTTATTTAGTTGTTTTGTTTGCTTTTTGATGATTTGACCCACATACATTCTAACCTTTTGAATTGCCATCCACATGCTCATCAGAAGGCTAATGTTTAAGCATATGGGTTAATGTCCAGCCATCTGTCACTGTGGAGTGGCTCTTGAGTGGCTTTAACTGTTTGCAGAGTGAGATTGCGGATCTGCTCATTACTGATTAATGTCGAGCGTGTGGAGCTTACAGAAAATCTCTTCCTCTTCATTCACACGGAGGTGATGCATCTGTCAGATCTGCTAATGACTGCGCTGCATGTTTGCATGCGCGCACACAGAAACACACATCTCAGAGAGACAGACATACACACACACACACACATACAGAAACACACATCTCAGAGAGACAGACATACACATACACACACACACACACATACAGAAACACACATCTCAGAGAGACAGACATACACACACACACACACACACACNGAGAGACAGACATACACACAGACACACACAGAAACACACATCTCAGAGAGACAGACAGACACACACACACACACACACACAGAAACACACATCTCAGAGAGACAGACATACACACACACACACACAGAAACACACATCTCAGAGAGACAGACATACACACAGACACACACACACACACACACACACACACAGAAACACACATCTCAGAGAGACAGACATACACATACATAAACACACATCTCAGAGAGACAGACATACACACAGACACACACATACAGAAACACACATCTCTGAGAGACAGACATACACACAGACACACACATACAGAAACACACATCTCTGAGAGACAGACATACACACAGACACACACATACAGAAACACTCATCTCACACACAGTTTACTTATTTGTCTAAATGGGGTCATTCTATAGACTTCTATTTTTATACACAGCTGGTAACAAACAATATAACCTAACCCCAACCACACTCTAACCTAACAGAAAACCTTCTGCGTGTTTACAATTTTACATTTTTTAATAAATTTAATAGTGCTTTTACAAATGAGGATGTTCCCAAAGGAATTTTTGCATACACACACACACACACACACACACACACACAGAAAAACACATCTGAGAGACACACATATCAGAGACACACACATACACACACATCTCAGAGACGCACACACACACACACACGCTTCGTGCCTGAAGCTGTTCTCGTAATGCATGTTTTAGGTCTTATGTTTGATTCATCAGTATGTGTTATTTTAAAGAGAAAAATGGTTTGTCCTTTTAATCTTTCATTAAAATGTAATAAGTTGTTCTGCCTCTGGACTGAATTTCCTTTCTGCTTGATGTAAACAATGTTATTAACGTTAACCAAATAGTCGAATGGCTGTTCTATGAATCATTTCAGTTACTGTTGCAGGAACTGCAGCCTTTCTAAAATCTTGCTTATAGTTAATGCAGTGATTTAATGCTCGTTAAACCTCATTTAAAAACGTTATGACAACAATAGAAAATAACGACAGATCAGAGTCGTCTGCAAAACACTGTACACTCACATTCCGGTCTGTGGTTGTATGATGTTTCATTCAGTGCCTGGTGTGTAAACTCAAGTCTCATCCTTCATGTGTTTTAGTTTCGTTTGGAAGTACATTGTTACATCTTCAGTGGGTTTTAAATGCTGTTTCGAGTTGTTTGCAGATTTAAGCACAAGGTTGTGTAAAATGTTAATTCTGTGTTAAAGTGTGCCGGCAGTCTGTCATGTGACACCAGGTCATGAGCCAGGTGTGAAAGGTCCTAGTGGAGGTTTGGCATAAAGTCGGCGTTTGAATTACAGTAGGAAATGACAATTAACCGTATCCTGGTGGCTTGATCTCATACATCACGTCCCTCTTTATTAACAGGCCATTGTGTTGAGTTATAATCCTCTCTACAGATTAACGTTTCAGCTGGAGTGAGAGTATCCGTTTCAAAGGCTCGTCTTGTGCTGGCGTTCTGCCAGAGCAGTAGCTTTGATAGCTGGGAGTAAGTGTTATGAGTTGGCTAATATGTACTGAGGCTTTCTCATCCAGTAAACTTGCTGTTGACTCACTGCAGTGATGTGTATGGGACTGGTAGCTTTAGTTAGGGCTGCGTTTCATTTGCGCTGATGAGACGGTTAGTTAAGACTGTCAACATGCTAATATCGTTCTCAGGATTTCTTCACTATTATTTTGGGTAGAACATACGTTTTGAAGGCATCTAAGAGGTCGTCAGTTTCATTCATGTTTTAGAACAGCTAGTTGAGACAAAAAACAATTATCATGAAACACGAGCAGGATGAATTTGTTTTCACAATTTGTGAAATCGTTCTTGCGTAAACTGTTGTATTTAGCTCAGAAATGTATGAGCGGTTTTGCGAACAGAATCGCTGAGTTATTAGTTCTGCTCACGTTTCATGAATGCACTTATTCATTGTTGCCTTTTATTGAGATTGAAGTTGCTTCCTTGTCCTCATTTGTAAGTCGCTTTGGATAAAATCGTCAGCTAAATGACTAAATGTAAGTGAAGGCGATCAGCGAGTCAAAGCACAAACATCGGCTCTGACAGTTGTTTCTGTGAAACTGTGATTTTAAGGGTAATTGTTTGTGTGTGTTTGTGTGTGTGTGGTGTGTGTGGTGTGTTTGTGTGTGAGAGGGAGCGTGTGTGTTAGGTGAGGTTCTCTGGGAGTTTGGCAGGCTACTTTGGTTGGTTTCCAGGCTCAAATCGGGGTTAGTGTTTCCCAGTCCAACAGAAACATTCCAGTGAGAGCCATCTGAGAGTCGGGCCGGGTCACGGCATGGCAGATCTTCCTCAACAGATTCTAATGAATCTTTAATATCTGCTGTCATTAGTCCTAATGCGTTACTACAATTATAGTGAATTTCTGCCAGCTCTGGGTGGGGTGCAGAGCGGGGATTTACCGTACTTTGAAATTGTTGTTGTTTTCATCCAGCACACTGAGGAAAATTGACATTCAGCTGATGAAGGATTTAGTTTTTGGCGTGAAGAATCAGTATTTTTGGCTTGAAATATCAGTGGTGGTGTCAACTTTGGTGCCACAGAACTGATGTCATTTGGCCCAATCAAATGGAATTGCATGTCATTAAAAATATAAATTCCAAATTATAATTGTGGAATGTCTATTCTCTTTACTTATCCAAATCCTGTTTATGTTCTGATAATCCATGGATTAGAAACCCTAGTTATAGACACACAATGACCTGATTGGAATTGATCACCCAAAGGATTGACTGAAGGGTAACTGTATTCTATTATTGATGATGTTTTTAAAAGCTGACTAATATTTGACTAATGAAGGGCCGTGACTGTGTCAGGATTACGTTTGCTAGACATGATGTCAACTCGTCTGTATTGGCAAATGTTGTGTTTCCTTCACTTAGATCGACTCCACAGCCCCAGTGCAGAACAATTTTAAATGTCCGTCAACAGTCCATTAATGTGCACATAAGGTTCTTCCGCCAGATTGCTGTATTTTGTAGCCATTGGCCTAAAAAAAAGCTAGTTTCAGCCAGTACATTAGAAGATCCACCAACGTTTTCTTTGTCAAAATCATTTATCCCTGACGCATGTTTTTTTGGAATGTGTTGGACTTCACCCCAGTTAAAACCTTGGGAACAAAATGAATAAAGTTAAACCGAATATAGTTTAAAGGAATTTAGCCAAACATTCAAAATGGCCACAGAAACTGTCAATCTGGCAATACATAATATTGTTGTGATGGTTACTTAAATAGCTTGTATGGCAAGGTTGAATTGTTTGCGCTCCGTGCTCATTATTTAAGCTAACTGACACATTATTTAGACCAGACAGTTTGTCTAAACCTGGTTCAGTTCTCAGGGTTCATGAGAGATTTGGTATTTTTGCAGTTAAACTCAGAAAAACACCAGAAATGTTTGTTCTTCTCACTGAGGTGGAAGTCTTCCAGTATATGCTTTGTAAAGCCACCAAACGTATTCTTTTCAAAACTGTTTTTGTTTTTCTTTCAAACTTTGTCAGTTCTCTGCATCATAGCAAAAGTTCTTCATCACACTGGAATTACCCTCAGTAGTTTACACGAATGAACTGGCCAATCACAAAGCTGGTTCTTTGTAAGCATGGTTTATTGTGCTTTATGAAAAGACCTGGCTGTTGCAACAGTTTACCTACACAGTTATTCATAAACAGAGACAAACCTGTGCCTGAAGTTCACTGTGTTAAACATTGCATAGTAAACACACTGTGTGTGCCAGTGAATGGTTTTCTACTTACATCGGTGACTGGTGCTCACACAAACTGGTCAAGCTTTCTTTCTGTGTCTTGTAGAAAAGACAGCACAATTAGTACCATAGACATTGAGGAGAGTTTGGTACTAATTCAGTCTTCTGAAAGTAAGTTATAGGTTAACCTCTATACATAGCTGAAGGCATGTCCTGTTTTTATTCAACAGTGTCTCATTTTAAGTGTTTTATGGCCACAGGAACGTATACATTTTACAGCCTGTGCCATTTGAGAAGGTCATAAGCCACATCCCGCATGTCGGAATTTAAAAGTATGACACAAATGTTTGTATTTAGCTGTAGTCTTGCTGTACCAGTTCTTTAATTTAGCGAGTGGGAGCAGATGTTAGTAATGCTGTAATGCTGGTGCCGGACACAGATGTTTTTCCTGGTCATTCCCAGATAATGCCCGTGTGTTTGTGAAGGCCACACTCGCGTTATTCTGTAAGCCATAATGAGGTGAGATTCAGCACTTCCATAGAGAACAGCTGCATCGTGCTGTTTCACACCGCCAATCATTTGTCAATAGTCATCAGGCTGTATCGCCCTGCTGTTCAGCCCGAATGATTGAGGCCTGCTTGTCAGTCAAACATCTGTCAAACTCTCCAAAATACAAAAACATAGAATGGAACGGAATAGAATTTAATGAAATAGAATAGTATGAATGGAATGAAGAATGGAACTGAATCAAATCAAATAAATGGAATGTACTAGAATAGAACAGAAAAAATAGACTAGAATTGAATGGAATAGAATGGAATTGAATGGAACAGAATAGAATGGAATGGAATGAAATAGAATGGAATGGGATAAAGAAAACAATATAAAAAACACAATAAACCTACTCCTCCCAATTTCGGTGGAAACAATTGTGAGGAATTTAGTCAGCGGCTCTGAATATTCTGTTAATATACAACAATAGTTCAACTTGTAAACTCTGTATTATCTCCACGTACCACATGTATCACAATAAACCCCTTTCTGCTCTTGGGGTGTGCGTGGCGATCTGTTACACTTTTACAAGTTGGAAATTTTGACCTTCTCAAAATCGGAATGGATCGGAATGTTCTGATTGGCTGTAATTTTGTTTCTTCTTTTTGCGTGGGCAGAAAACTGTGAACTTTTCTGTGTTGTTAACACTGTAAGTATCGTCTTCATGCGTTTGATGCACTGCTGTTGACATCTTTAGCTAGTTCATGTTGGATAGTCTGACCTCTCTTGTGTCATTTCCTGTGTAACTTCAGCCTAACCAGTAACAGATCAGTGTTTCCACCCTGTTAAGAATATAGCTTTCGTAACAGGAATGTTGCCTGTGGCATTACTGTTGTGGGCAGTTCAGATGTCGATGTTAAAGACACTGTATTATAGTCTTTGTGTTGTGCAGACGCTTTTGGAGCGAGTTACAGTTTAATTTTATTGCCACTTTACTCTTTCTGAAGGTTGTTTTGTCTTGTGCGGAGGTCACCAATTAAAGAACAGCAGTCCACATCCAGACCCTGAAATACCTCCACACAGACTGCAAATCATTTCTCACAGTTTACTTATATTCTGATATGTAGTTCTCAAATTTTGTTGATTTTTTTTCTTCACACAGAACACTTTTATTTTTACTCTGCAAAGGTGTGAAGGTGAGACCATGAGAAGATGATGTAGAACTGTTGATTCCTGAGGCAGTGTACAGAGTTACACAGAGTGAACAGGAGGAATTAAATTTGATTCATTATTTGAAATGAAGACTTTTTGTCAACTGTGATGTTATTTTACACAGTAAAGCACAGATCAGATATTTGCTGTGAAGAATATTTAGAGGAACCATAATTGAATCTTTCTAGTCAAGTTAAGATATTTTTCATAATACACATTACTTCAAAGCAGCCTTACAGAAAATTGTGCTGTAGTCTTGTAAAAGAGTCTGTCGAGCACTTTCAGTGGAAAGTTTCAATGGAAACTCCAGCGTGCTCTTTGATTTATCTGTCGTTATGCAGGATGAGTTACTTCAGTCTGTCCTCACAAACGTTTATATTTATGTCGTTCTTCATGCAGGAAGTGCCAGACATCTGCACGGTTCCTTCATAGAATTTTTACAGTACAAAATATTTGCATATGTCTTTGTTCGCATAGCCAGTAATTATGCGATGTTTCCATCATGGCCGCCGTGTGTTCAGTGATCACTGGGCAGGTATCTGTGCTACTCAGCAGGGCTCTGGAGGGATTCCCTGTGTTTGTCTCAGTCACACAGCTAATCTGATTGGCCGTCGTTGCAGAGCTGCAGGTGGGATATTTTACTGTAGTATATTGTTCTCTCCGGCCCCAGCGGGCCCCATGTGATTAATGTGCCCAATGTGTCTGTTCACCACCTGTTGTTTTGTCCTTTTCAGCCAACAATAGTGTAAAACCACCATAAACCAAATACTATAGAAATTAACAAGATGTCACAGTTATGTTACTATGAATATGGTCGCTGTAATGAAGAAAGTCCCGCCTACTAGTAGAAACAGCCAATCGTCAATTGCTAAACAGTAACGAACCTCTGAGAGAGTGGTTCTGCATGGAGTGTTGTGTTCTTGTATGTTTTTGCGCATGTGCAGTAGCTGTTTTTGAAGCACAATTTGAGCTTACGAAACAAAATGTGTGCATCAACAGTACAGTTGATGTCAGGTTTAATAGTTAGTCAAAATTGATTGTGTATTGTGTGCCCGAAGCCGTGCAAATATGGCCGCCGAGTGCAGAACCTTCCTTAAAGAGACTTTGCCTTAACACTAACCACCAAAACGATTAGCTAATAGAGGAGCCTCTGTTCATCTCTGCCGGGTGATTTGTGAGCGGGCTGTTCTGTGTAGAGCGTTGTGTGGGAGGTTCTCCAGGCTAAAGCTGGCTGATCTTATAGAATTAGAACGCAGAGACAGTGAAGCTGGACGAGCTCCAGTCTTGCCCTGTTGACACTGATAACACAACTTCTCTGGAGATATTTGAGTGATACAGTAGCTGCTCTCTTCACACTTCACATCATTTTGAGGATTATGTTACATCAGATAAAGATCAGGGAGCAGAAACTGTCTTGCTAATTGTGTCAAATTCAGCTCATAAATCATGGGAGAATGTTTTGCCGTTGTCTGGTGAGAAAATCTCATGAGAAACAGTGACAGAAGTGAACGCATGCTTGAAGGCATGTGGACAGGTCGGGTCACCTGAACGAAATGATTTCAACGTTATTAATGCAGAGCCACATTTATGCACTTGATAGACTGTGTAATCCAAAGTGACTTTAAGGCACGTTCAAGGCATAAAGTTTATTGTGCTCTAGGAATGAAACTCAAGGCCTTGATGTTGCCAGTGTCATACTTTGCCAGTTGAGCTACAGGAATCTTTTGGAGTACAAAAACAAGACTCCTGTCCTAGTTTTGCACAGTTGCTTTTATTCAAGTGTTTTTGAAATCTGTGGGAGTTTCTCTTGCTGATAAACAGCCCTTGAGTTGATAAGTGTCAGGTAGTCTAGGGAGGCCGTCGGTTTGTTTTTCTCTCCTGTCCGTTTGCTACGCGCTGCATTCCTGGTGGGTTTGGAAAGCTTCTCCTCACACTTCAGGCTTCAATCTGGTCTGGCTTTCCTCTTCCTGTCCACAGCCTGTCAGTGTATGCAGACCTCAACTGTGGCCGTTGCCTAAGCAGCCGGTCGGAAAGAGGGCGCGTCCCGTTCAAACCCGCTGCCATCCACGACTGGACTCATTCTTGCTTCATGTGCTTCTGACTAATGGATGAGCAACAGAACAGCATGTTTGAATCACGTTTACACCCACAGCACACAATACACACGCTCCATTACCAACACACCCACACACACTTCCCACAGGGCGACGATGGCATGCGGTTACTTTTCGTTGTACCGCTTGAGAAACGTCTCGTGTCATGCGCTTGAACTGGTCATCTTCTCCGACTGAGGTGGTGACCGTGTGATTCAACGTTGTTTCATTTGCAACAGAAATTTTCCCCTAGCTGTTTTGATTTAGATTATTATTTACACTGTTTTTGGGTCAATAGCACTTGCTCTGAGGTTTGGTAACTTGTGTTTGCACAGTTTTCTATCTGTGTGTTATCTGTGTACTCAGAGATATGTAGGCCCGAGATATGCAGGGACAAATTTACTTAGTGCTCGACTTCCTCTTAGCGCTAAAGTTACCCAGAACTATCGGCTGTACATGTTGAAGTGTAATCAACTGCTATGTAGGAATTTGATTTGAATAAACGGTGTAAAAAAATGTATTCTGACTCCAACTTTGTTCCCATGACGACAGACAAACTCCTTGCCGGTGGTGAGTGAAATAAGAGACAGTATAAGCAGGTGATGCTTATACTGCCTTTCTGGTTGAAAGACTCTTTACCTGGACCTTCAAATCATGGTTTAAAACTGCAGTTCATAACTTTTGCCTCTCTAGCGCCATCTCTGTTTAAAACAAAATTCCAGGTTATCTTACATACTTTTCATTACACACGTCGAAGTCACATGAAGTTAAACTGACATTTCCAGGGATATCGGATTCAATAGCTCAAATTATAAATCATGATTATAAACTCACAATTGTGATTCAGGGTAAGGTAAGGAGATCGTGTTGAACGCTGATCTGTCATGTATCTGTTCAATAACTGATTTTTGTGCATTTATAACCCAGGAAAGTTGCAGATTTAGTAGCAGATTGCAGCTTTAAGCTAAATAATTGCCCAAAGCTGTTTGTCAAAACGTTGCTCTTTCGCTACTGAAGTTAGTAACAGCTTTGCTGTGACTTTTCTTATCAGTCTAAATGTATTAATCGCTGCCAGGAAGAAAGGTCCAGTAAGACTGTATGTAGCAGCTAATGAGTTCAGTGGGGTTAGATTTATCCTGACAGCAGGCTAACACACACTAACAGTCTGCTCTGAGATATCACTCCACTGCATTGTGCCAGAGATTTGCTTAAATACATGCGCGTGATGTTTTTTGCTTATGTTTTACTGGGAGATACAACTGGTTTTGAAATGTATGGCGTCTATTGGCGTGGATGCAAATAAGCCTTTAAATCAAGAATATTTTCTGACCGCTCCACATAACTGAATGTTTAACATCAAATAAGTTCTGTTGTTTGTGATTGGATTGGATTTTGCCATGTTGGGCAGAGTTTTCAGGAAAAAAAACTTGTAGTGTCATGTTTAGTTAGGTTAAAGGGATATATGTTAGCAACTTCACCGGGTATCTAAACTAGTTTAGCTAGCAAGACATTCTTGGTGAACCAGCTTCATCAGAAAGACCATGTTGGCTGACCAGTGCTAGTTAAGGTTACAGAAGGCTGAGCTGATTTAACAGCTAGGCCAGCACTAACTCACGGCTCGCAGACTGTAACAGATCGATCAGCGCCATCTGATGCAGCCAGTCAGCGCCATAATCGATACAGTGGAAGCCATTTTACAGATAGCAGCTGTGACCAGAGGCAAGATCACAGAAGAACAGCGTTAACCTCTGTCCTAAACTTCAGAGTAATTAGTTCTTTATGACCTTAAATAGGGATAAACTGTATGTTGGTGATCATAATGGTATCTGCCATTATTACAATGATTATACTAGTGATATATTTTACATTATGTCTGATTAGACAGATATTGACAGCAAATAATATCAGAGCGTATTTTTTTCAATTTAAGCAATATAGGCCTTCTGTTTCTATGGCAGATTTTAAATGTACTTAACAGTTCATATACGTTTATACATTTTTAAAAATACTTTTGTTTCAATACTCATTTTTTCTTAGTGTAAACAAAATTTGTTGTGTGCAGTTTTCTCATTACACTTGTTCAAATGTTTCAGTTGTACATTGTTTCCGTTTAGAAGCAACTTTTTTTTGCCAAATACCCACAATGCAGCAGTTCTCTTTGTGACAGAAGCTCAGTGTTGAGGGACGTTATCCAAATCTGCATCATTTTCTGCTATCAGACGCACAGCAGGAGGGGGAAAATGTTGGCCAGATGGGGTCACTCCGCCCAACATTGTCAATGTGCTTTTGTTCTGTTTGGACGGTTTGAGCTGGTAGGTGACTGATGGAATGACCTAACCACAGAGTGAGTGCTCTTGATCTGGTTAGCTGGATCATTGATTCATCTGGACCACCGCTCTGCTTTAGAAACAGCTACCAGATGAATGCTCACTCATGTCCTCTTCCACTTCCTGTTGCCATGACAGTGCAGTAAACATTGACCTAAACTCCAAAACCCAAACACCAAATATTTTTATCTTTAACAATTTAGTTTAAAACGTGACATGGAGACAGAGACTGGATCAGGGAGCAGAAAATCCCCAGATCTAATTTAGCCTTCACTTGGGCCTCTAGACAGTCACTTAGCACATAGCAACTCCCTGGCAATGAACATCGGGTGGCCAGTTTTGCATGAATAAGCACTGCTTAAATTTTTACAGAAAATACTAACACAGAAAAAAACAGTACAGCTGAGGTAGAACAGTGTGCAGTGAGTAAACGGCAGTTTTGGGTCTTGTTGTGGCGGTTGCAGCTGTCGATAACAGATGGTTTATTGATGCATTAGCAGAGGACACAGTCCTAACAGCTTCAGTCTTCCTGTGCATGTCAGAGGTGAGAGAGAAACCGACAAATTTCTGAGTAATGAAGCATTACGGACCGAAGCTTTGTCAGCTGCAGTGATTTCTGTTCCATTACAGTTTGGAAGAGCATTCATAAAACATTAGTATTGATTTAGTGCCTGTATGAGCCAGCGGTGTAACATTTTCTGCTCGCAAAACAAAAATGACCTAATTTATAGACAGCTGCTCTGTATTGCTTATTTTATTATTGTTTAGTATTTGTACAGCAGACCAAAAATGTAAGCGACGCATAAAAATGAATAAATGTCATTGTTCTAACTGACACTTGATATTTTGCAAAGATGGAACAAACAGATAAACTGTAAATTTAGGAGTATTTATACAATTTTGGTGGTCAGGTGTTTATGGAATGTCCAAGTTAATGTGTTGACCTACACCTGTGTGAACTTAGGGGAGGTTCAAAACTGAAACCGTAGTTACAAAAATGGTTGAGAAAAATAATTGATTATTTTTGTGTCCAAATAGTTTTTGGAGCTACTGTATATTTGGTTCAGTAGTGAAGTCAACAGGAAATGGACAGTTTGGCGTTTCCTGTCTCTCGGAAAGCTCCTCTGTTGTGTCTGCTGCATGGCCACTGAAGCTTCTTGCTATTTCTAACATCGTTATTTGATCTCAGGTTGTTTCGTTTATTGCATTTTCTGTCTCACAATGGCCACATTTTCAGTTTTCAGCAGCATTTAACAGGCATAATGTGATTTCCTGTTAAACCTTTCCAAGAAACTCCACAAAGAGTAGAGCAAGAGAGAGGAGTCGCCCTCCTCAGTGAGTGCTTCTGTAGCCTCTGAGGAGCGCAGCTCTCTCCTGTTACATCGCCTTGAGAAAACACTACACCATTGTTTGCTGTGGAATGCACTGGGAACTCTTTGCCCAAATAAGGAGCCTTAGCTTCAACCTGACCCCTCCATTGTTTATTATTCACATTAGGTTGTGTTTACCTTGTTTTCCTGTCATAAATGCCATTTTAGATCTAGACAGAATTCTTATTTTGGGCGGATCAGTCTTTGAAAGTTCTGCCTCTCACCCACTTAGGAAACAGAATATACTCTTACATAACACACAAGAGAGTCAAAAGTTCACGTTTAAATCTGACACTGCTGGGTTGTGTGCTTTTGTGTCCGTTTTCTTTGTCACATGAATTGTGTGAGAACAGAGGAGTGGACTGACACATTAAATACTTCTGGAATCAGGAATCAATTGTTCTAGATGGGTAGATAAATGACTGTGTGTGTTATTGAGCCCTGAAGATGTCATTAAAATATACATTTGATCAGTAAAACATTAACTCAAGTGCATGTTTAAAAGTCGTGCTGGCTTTAAGACCAAACATATGAAACCGTAGTTGAAAAAAAAGAACTTCAAGCGGAAGTTCACCAATTAAAATAAATGGTTTCTGTTTTCTAGGAAAATGGACCAGAAACATTCAACTAGTCATACTGACTAGCAACAGCAAGCAGAAAACTAGTTCACAGCTGTGATGCAATGAAGCCTGTATTTACAAAGGTTTACAAGCCCTTTAATATGTGTTTTTAATTAGGAAATTGTCAATGCAGGAAAGAAAATGTGCCTGTCAAGTGATTTCCTGGGACCTTAAGTACAGTGACAAGTGACAAGAATGAGCTGATCAGCACATTTGAGAAAAACTAAATCTGGAAATTCAGAATTCGGGTCACCAGTGTTGCAAACTTTGCAACTTTGTTACTAGATGAAGCGACTTTTCAGATCCCTTTGTGACCTAGCAGCTAGCGACAAATCTAGCAACTTTTTGGACAAGCTATAGCTTCTTCCATAGATACTACTGTATGTTTTTAGACGGATCTGTTTGTGATGGAAAAAAATAAAAAAAGTATGGTTCTTTGGCCAAAATCTGATGACATCATCTGATGACATTTAACGACTTCTAAACCAGGCTTTAGCTACTTTGCATTTAAAATAGTTGGCAGCACTGAGTGTCACTGATGAGTCTCTTGTGTGGTGACTCCAGGTCGTGTGCCAGCTGTTTGTGACCGCACGCGGCCCGGCGCGGTCATCATCAGCGCTAATTTTACACTCTTTACATGTCACGAAGAGGGCTGGAAACCTGCAGTCCTTTCAACACGGAGACCTTGAGGGCGATTTAACATGCGTTTCCACCCGTAACTTAAAAACAAACCCGGCAAGCATCAGTTAAGCATGGCTCTGTGCACCTGTTTCCAAAGAATCCTTCCAGAACATTAAGGAGCTCAGGGTTCTTAAGCAAGGGCCTGGAGATGCCTTTCTTTTCTTGCTTTGTTTACACAATGTGCCGTTTCACAGCCGCAGAAATGACATGGACACTTCAGTATCTGTGGTATGTGCACTTGTACTTCTGTGCTGTAGAGCTTTGCAAAGTATTTGGGCAACACATGCGCCGTATCTCAGCTGCTGTGTAGGAATGGTTTACAGTTAGCTACGTGACCGCATGACTTAAAACTGCTGTGTTAGAAACGGGTCAAAATTTAGGCCAAATTTTTATTTGCTGAAAATCCTGCCCTGTGTCGTAGTTCATCTCATGCATGTTCACGTACATTCATCTATGTTGAGTCAAGACTGTATATATTTGGGTACACTTGTGTGTCTCAATCTGCAGACTCCAAAGGTTTTAACTACAGCTCAGCCTGGTAAACATACATTTTCCCACTGCAATGAACGTTGGTAAGTTGCTTTCAATAAAAGCATCATTTTTAAGTCCCTTTGGATTAAACCGTCTGAGTGAATAAATGTAAATGAATGTTTTTTCAGCCTCGGGCAGCGATAATCAGCGAAGCGCTTTCCATACTGTAACTGTTGCTTAACAGTTGAGTTTCAGCTGTGTGTTGTGTTTCTTTCAGTCTGAATCATGAAATAAAGTCATCAAACGTGAGCGTTCACCTGTAAAGCTATGAGGATGTGTAGAAACTCAAGATCCCTGAAGGCTAAATCCAGATTACTTAAACCTAAACAGCCCGTGCACATTCTTTTCTATTCTGCACAATGGATTTCAGTGAGATAAAGTATGTTAAACCGAGTTTAAAGTGCTTTTGTCTCATTGGTATCAGAAATAGCAATATTCAAGTCAAGTCAACTTTTTTTATATAGCGCTTTTTACAAAATGTCATTGTTTCAAAGCAGCTTTACATGTATGATATCTTTAAGCAGAGTACACCGCACACACAATATTGTAAGATTATGTCCGTTGACATGTCTGCTTGACTGTGTATCACACATGCTAATGTTTCACTTGAATATAGTTCATTTCATTTGCGTAACACTGATATTTAAATGTTTATTTATAGCAGATATGTTCGCATCACTGTATCTGCGAATCATAGGTGTGTAGTGGAGTTCTGTGTGGATCTTCTGTTTACTGGTGTTACAGGAAGTCGTGAGTTCATGCTGCTCACTGACTGGACCTCTATAAATATGGAAGGAGTGGTTACAAGTGATACAAGAACAATTCCTGTGTGAAGTCATTGGAATTCTGCGGGTCGGACAGGAAGTGAGACAGGAGGGTGGGCGGGCACGACACAGCACTGTGTTTAAAATTCCAGCCACGGCTAATTAACTCCGAATAGACTGCTACAAACAGAGAAGTGTGTTTGTTTTTATGTGTGTTTGTTTAAGAAAAAGAGATATTTAAAGAGAGCACAGATAGGCGCACTGGCTCGTTCTGCTGGCCAGATGAGAAGTGTGAACGGAAGATGGTGGGAAGTATGTAGGAACGCAGGCGAGTTTGGGCCGTGACTCACAGAGCTCTGACAGATAAGAGACTAAACTTTCCTGCTTGTGTTGAATGACGACAGAGAAGATCAGAGTGTGGACACAGATGAACAGCACACAGGTGCCTGTGAACACATCCGGAGAGCCGGGCGGATGATTATGATGATGTCATCATGATGAAAAATTAAATGTATAAAGGGTTGAACAAAAATGCACAGTTATTTGACACAACATCCAAGCTTAACGTCGTCCCTTATTAAACGTTTAATTCGTAAAATGTTTCTACAAAGAGTGACGCTATGTTATCAACCAATATGGCTTTATTTTTCATCTGTTCCTGTAGCTCAGCTAATAGACCATTGCAGTAGTAGTGCAAAAGTTTGCACATGTACTGTTAAAAAGGTCACTTATGCAATGCATTGATGTAAATGTAATATAAATATATTTTATTGGATGGCGTACTCCGTAGAAGCGTCTGTTAACAGGACACGTGGGCACAGAAATCGGCCAATTTTAATAATCCAAAAATGGCTAAACCTTAACTGGACTTGAGTGATATGGAATTTCTGCATGTAGCTGTTGACAGTGTTCGCTTTGCTCTAACTGTTCCTGTTGTGTTGTTCTGTGTGTGTTGGGAATATCTGTGGATGGGATGGGGGTTGTGCTGGTCTTCCAGTGGGCCTTGTGTAATACTGAATGACTCATGAAATGAAAGATGATACCGATATGTGACTGACACACACGAGACTGATCAACACAGACCCCCCATTCACATCCAGGACTAATTACTACAAGTCCACCGCCCTTGATCTGCCATGGAGCATTTGATCTCTCTCTCTCTCTCTCTCTCTCAGTCTCTGCTCACAGTAGATCACTCTTATGAATATTAGAAGGTGGGTCATTGTTATCAATGCATCTCATTCTTTATTGTACATTGATGTCTTTTATTCTATTGCTGTTTCCATCATTTTATCATTCAGTTACTCAAGGCTTTGTGTGACAATATTTCTAAACTGGTTAATGGGGGTTTTGAGCACTCCGTTTTGTGTCTTGCCTAATAACACCCTTTAACCATGGTAAAATCAAGGTAAAGCATGGCCTCTGTTGGATTATTGCTTTATTTTGATGTTTGTGTTTAAAAACACCGGATAGGAATGGCAAAAGTATGTTTTTATTATAACGTCTAAGAGCGTTAAACTTCATTGAGGTTTCTAATTAGATTTACTGCTGCTTCCTGTGACGGGCAGTTGTGACTCATTTGGATGTATGGATGCATTCGCGTGCAAAGAGAGTCGTATAAACACTTAGTGCTGGCTGGCATCAGATGTTTAACTCTATACAGAGGGTCTAATTGCATCCAGAGTTCGGAGATGGACTGAGAGCTTTTGTGGGGGTTGTGTCATTATACAGCAGACGTTGATGCCAGGGGTTCGTCTGTGTTGTGTCATGGT